>RXPK01000945.1:0-158636 GCA_004143645.1 Protaetia brevitarsis | reverse complement strand
ATCGGTCATCCCGATGAAATATCGCTGCTTGGACGATAAGTAAATTTGGACTTGATTTATTGGGATGGGGATATAAATAAATTCTAGAATTCGATTAAATGTTATAATAATAGGTAGTTTGGTTTATGTATCCAGTTATATTAAACATGTAACACCATATCTGTAACGATACTGCATTAGTAAACATCAGTTAATTTAGGCACAAAATGTTACTACCTTAAATATTCGATTGTTAAATATTGATCGTTTATTGTAGGTGTTAAAACGCGGCGAACGGGTGGACAGAAATTAAATGGAATCGAAGATTCGCGCAAGTGAACACGTCATTATCATTTATGTGTGTGTTAAATTAAGATGGATATTTCGGCCGAAGGTTGTTTGTAAGTCTTTGTAAATCGTTGATTGGTTTTTTTAAAAAAGTAATCGCAGCTTCGTAATTCGTAATGGAATAATAACTCTCATTATAATTTTTTTTTTTTTTTTTTTGTAAAATAAATCCATAAATATGACAAACAACCTTCTCGTGCTTATTATTTAACTTTTATTGTTCATTTAATGTGTGTTTTTTATAATAATTGTTATAATTAATTGTGTAATTTATATCATTTTGAAAATACATCTTTTTAATTAATTATTTCCGAGTTATTTTTACTATTATTTGTATTTAGGGTGTTTGTTGTTTTTAGGTCGCGCTCATGTGTCTAATAAATAAGTTAAATGCAAATCTATGAAATTAAATGAACAATAAAATCTAGATCGTTTCTTATTTCTAAATCTATTAGTTGCAATAAAAGAGGATATAAACTGAATTTCAATTATGTCAGGGAGATTTATATGATTTATTTTTTGAAAGTAGAGAAATAGCGTTCTTAATTCGTTAGTGGCTTTTTTTTTTCAAATAAAAAAAAAATAAAAGAAAATTAATTTTAATATCTCGAAACAAAATTTTAGCAAAAGACTCGAAATACTAAAAAAAAACTACGCATATATGTACAGTTATTCTCACATAAATCTAGTCCAATAAATTTTCTCAAATTCTATGGACGGTCAAAATAACATTTGCTGCATTACGCCATTGTTGTATACTGAAAATGGCAAGAAAACTTTCTCGGGGCAAAAAAGTACAGATATTATTAAAGTTGGAAAATATAGTTAGAGAAACAGTTGGAGGATATTCGAATAAATTTTATTTGGTGTGAAATAGTATTTTGACACCTGATCATTCATTTAAAAATTGACTTCTAAAACAATGTTTATAACAATTACATTAATTATTACAACAATACATTAATTTGTTAATATTGTTATTGTTTGAGTGACCGTTTCGTGCACCTTCTGCATGCTTCTGATAACAGAACATAATTGGTCGAATCGTTTTTAAATTTTAGAGAGCCGCGTGGTGCACAAGTAATTCCGCATTTGTTCCAGTATATTTCACTGGTGTGATTCAAAAAACGCACTCTGATTGATATAAAAATTAAATTTACTCTATTGTGATAAAACCAGATCTGTCAAAAATATGTCATTTATGTTGCAATAACACTTGTCATTACAAAGGCTTACGTTGGCAATGCATGCATCGATCAGCTGTACGGAATGTTGCCGAATTTGTATAAAATTAAAAATAAACCAAAAAATCAAATTCGACACAAATCTACCAACACATATACGAACATAAGGTAGAGTGAAACAGATTTACATTACGTTTACTATCGTTATTGGTTTAACACACACCGGAAAGTTTGAAGAGAGTTCACTGCCCATAGACAAGGACAATAACTTAGATCGAGTTTAGACGAGTGCGCATTCAAAAATATTTTGATTAGTGTCAACCAATCCGTTTACATCTTCTCAAAGTGCTCCATCATTGGAAGTGTCGCCGTATTTTGGATTTTTAGTATACAATTATTGATATTGATAATTGAATTTTCAATTGCGTCGGTAGATGGCGCTACCTATATCAAGCGGAGATCATCGTAGACAATTAAACCGTTCCATAGAGGGTGCTGTGTGCTTCGTAAATACGCAATCGAAGTTTCTAGTGCGAAGGCACTAGAACATTAAGGAAAAAATAGACCGCTCTAGAACCAGACGGGCCAAATATAAACATGCCCCTGAACGAGGACACTACAGTTCTAATGGAGAGTTGCTTTGATAAGGCCAATAAGAATAGTCGTATGCCAAGTAAGGTGAATAGTGAAAATCAATCGTGGATATAAATTGTGAATATAAATAAGTAGTATTTAAGTGATTTTACTTTAATTAGTGTTACACCTATTTAATAGGGGATGGTGGGGCAAGATGGGGTCACGAGGCATGATGGGGACATCGTCTTATCTACAAAACGGCAGTAAGCATCAAATAACAGCAGTCCTAATATGGATAAGTGCTATTTGATGTTTGTTGTAATGTAGGAAACTATATTAGTCGTAATAACAAAGTTATTGCTATTTGTGCGTGAACTTTACAATTTCCAGAATTTCGTTATTATTTTGATGGTGAGTTCAACGGCCAGTATCGGAAGCATAAGTAAATTATTTATAACTACGCTTTTTTGTGCTTATTAATTGACATGTAGTGCATATATTTTCTATAGTGCGTTATTTGTTTATTTCAAATATTTAATATGTTATTATAACATAACCAGAAAATGTCCCAAAGAGGCAAGATGGGGCTATTGGTATGGGGCAACATGGGAACATCACTATCTCACTCATCAGTCTGGTCCGTTATGCCTGGATATGCCATTATGCTTTCTCGAAGACATAATGCTTATTTCTCAGGTAAGGAATAAAGTACAGGTTCATTCAAAGCGTAACAAGGAAAGACAACAATCCTACAAGCACTACGTATAAATCTGCTACAAGAAAATAGAAGTCTGAAGAATCCCTAAGGCAACTAGAAGT
Source organism: Protaetia brevitarsis (assembly GCA_004143645.1). NCBI lineage: Eukaryota > Metazoa > Arthropoda > Insecta > Coleoptera > Scarabaeidae > Protaetia > Protaetia brevitarsis. The sequence continues at coordinate 155,730 of RXPK01000945.1, read as the reverse complement.
GCTGAGGGAGAGTTAAAGGGAAAAAAAATGGCCAAGAAGGAAATAGAAGAGATCAAGAAGCCGGATTTTGTAAGGAAAGCAAAGGGATAGATTTTTAGAAAACGTCAAGGAAATAATCAAGTTCTTCTGTTGAGGAAGATGACGCTCAATGTTAGTATTGTAAGGGAAGTATTGATACAATGCCATGGGATGGCGAGGTTGGGTACATGGAGGCTGTGCGAATAACTTGGATGAGTTCGTCTTCTATTGTCTCAATTGTGAAGATTAAGTTTAATATTCTTATCGTTATTGTATTTTTTTTTTATTTTAAGTAGTTCCGCTTTAAAGAGTTTAAGCTTTGTTCCTGCATGTTTTTAAGAATCTATTTTTTTACCTATTACCTAAATTTATGGTACGACCCATTCTTAACTCACTTGGAACCCCATTTTGGTGGGGCAAGATGGTGTATTTACACATTTCTTTCAAAATTTTCTCACACATCAGGGTACCATCGAAAAATTGTAAATTCATCCATCAGCAGATAAACTGTTTAAAGATAACAACAAGCGTACTTAGAACCTTGCATATCAATTTGCAATCCTGATGCAGTGTTCTAAAGCTTAATGCTCCTATCTTGCCCCACCTTCCCCTATTAGTTTTAATTGACGTGTTATTTTATTTTAACTGAAGAGTATAGAAATAAATACTTTTCATTTAATATATCATCTGTGTGAATTATTTAAACCCTGAAAATGTTACACTGTGCAATTATACTATACAGGCTATTCAGCGAGGAATGGTCCAGCGCAATATCCCGGAAAATAATGAAAATTTTAAAATTCTGAAAATTTTACAACAAATCTCTAGTAGGGGGCCACATTACTGGGTAGTTATTTTTTAGATGAATTGCATTCCCCTCCAGGAGCGCTATGTTAGTAATTTTTTTTTTTCAATGGAATAGTCTACTTTTCATTCGATTTTTCGAATCTGCAGCGCATTTGTGACACCTCATGTTTTCATATAGGGAATTTCGTTATTGATTACAACGATTACCAATCTTGCTATATTGGTTGCAAGGTCGGCGTGGTTGATCTGATTAGTAAAACGTTGTATGTACGTGTTATGAAAATAATATTCACTTGAATGAATGAATTGAAGGCAACCGACCTTTACAGACTACCGCAAGTATATCATCGAGCAGTAATCAATCACGAATTTCCACAACACCCGGACCATCATCAGTATCGAGTTCCGGCTATCCGGCAGTCCGGCCCTGATCATCGCTGGACAGCCCGTCCCACCTAGATCGCCCAGGGTAATGCGAAGATGCAGTCCAGCCTACCGGTCCACCTCTATTCAACGTGGAGTCACGAACGGCACATCCCCGTCGCTCCACAGAATGTACGCATCCAACACAATACCGTACATGGATCTCGATAGTGAAATGAACAGAAACCTGAATTACTATTAGTAGGATATAAGTGTATATATTTATCTTTGTAATCTTAAGAAAGAAAATATTCTCATTGTTTTTATTTTACTAATATAACAAAAAGGAAATATAAAATGAAAAAAGAATTGATACGAGATATGAAGTGAATCGGTGATTCGTGTATGTAAAAACGCCACCCCCAAATTTCAGAGAGATTGAGAGAAAGAGAGAGAGAGAAAGAGAGAAATGTTGTGTTGTCTAAGTTCTTAAATTTCTACTAATATTTAGATGTGATCATTTCATAATATGTGTATAATATTTTCATGGTATCGTTTTATTTACGGCATTTTTGAAATTGATTTTGTTATTGTAGGTCTGTCGAGAAATCATCAATCCATATCCTTAGGTCGTATACTGTTATAAAATTTAATTTCTCTTCTAACAATATTATTTATAAGAAAGCAGTTGCATTAACGTAGTTGTAACTGGTGGTTCATTTCTCCCTTCAAAATCCCTCTCACTCCCACTCCCTCTTAACCCAAATCTCTCTCATCCCCACTCCTCCTTGACCGAAATCCCTCTTACCTCCACTCTCTTTTGACCCAAATTCCTCCCACCCCCACTCTCAATTAACTTAAATCCCTTTCAGCCCCACCTCTTAACCCAAATCCCTCTAACCCCCACTCTCAATTAACTTAAATTCCTTTCATCCACACCTATTAACCCAAATCTCCCTCACCCCCACTCCATTTTAGTGCAAATTCCGCTCACCCTACTCCTTCTTAATCCAAATCTTCCTCACCCCCACTCCCTTTTAACCCAAATCCCTCTCACCCCACTTCCTTTCAACCCAAATCCCTCTCACCCCACTTCCTTTTAACCCCAATCCCTCTCACCTTATTTCCTTGTAACCCAAATCCCTTTCACCCCCACTCCCTTTTAACCCAAATCCCTCTCACCCACTGTTTCCTTTTAACCCCAAATGCCACTCACCCACTCCCTTTTTAACCCAAATCCCACTCACCCCCACTTCCTTTAACCCAAATCCCACTCACCCCCACTCCATTTTAACCCAAATCCCGCTCACCCTCACTTCCTCTTAACCCAAATCCTACTCACCCCCACTCCGATTAAACCCAAATCCCCTTCCCCCTTCCAAATTTAGAAGCAGTCAGTTTTGTGAAGAAAAGTTTTGATACAGGAAGAGATCCACTTAATACAGTGATGCTAGGAAAGCGTTTGAAGTACATACGAAGGTCAAGAGTTTTTTTTAATGGAATATATTTTTTTAACAAATTTGAGTGGGAAGTACTAAAACCTGTACGGCCAAAATGAATATTAAGCGAAATTTTAAGAAAAACTGAAATTGATAAAACTCTTTATCATACCTTTCTTAAAATTGGAAAGCAGTTTTATGAAAAAAAGTTTCAAATATTTTCTTAAACAAGAATGTTGTACAAGGTCAATCCTTTTTTTACGAATATGGTATTTTTAATAAATTTTTCAAAATAGTTAATTCTGAGTTCTGAGTATACAAGTATAATAGTAAAGTACTCACAAGTTCCAAAGAAAGACAAAACACATTAAAGAGGAATGAAAAAATGTCGGCTGTTGAAATTGTTAAAATAGAAAATTCATCATAACGTTTGTTTATTTAATTATAAATGGGGACTCAATCCCATTTGACATTTTTCACCTATGATGATTTCCAGTCGAAACATTGTAATGGAAAGAAAATAATAAAACAGATTAGAATTGAACATTTGACATTATATACACAAAATTCTGTGACTTTACACATCATTACAGGGGATATTCAAGAAAACTTAAAAAAGATAAATATCAGCAGAGAGTTTGCATTAAAAACAGGGTATAAAGTAAGCTATTTTAGCGGTACTACACATATCTTCAAACACAATTAATTAATAGGTAACAAAAAACCCCAACTGGGGTACTGGTAATACTGTAAACTTCTCCTAAACCCCTCACCACAAACTGCACTAAACTGGACGTACGTTTCGATAGCAAAGCTATCACCATCAGCAGAAACACTGAACTCAGTTTGTGGTGAGGGGTTTAGGAGAAGTTTACATAATTAATAGGTAACAATAATAAAATAATCATCTAGAAGTTAATTATTTTAAATTAGATTATTATAGGAATCACAGACTATTTGAAAATCCTGAAAATATTACAATACAGTAGAATTAATTTCTAAATCATACTTCAAATACCGAAAATGCAAATCACTTTAAATAAGTTAGGAAAGTTTAAAACTCGAAGCGATTATGGGAAACTATTTGATATTTCACGGATTATAAGTGGTAACGAACAAGAAATTTATTTCAATTTTATCCCTTTTGTGATTAAGTGTTTCCAGTATTTGAAGTATGATTTAGAAATCAATCCTATTGTATTCTCTTCAGGATTTTCAAATAATCTGTTATTCATATAATAATATATAATTTAAAATAACGTCTGGGTGATTATTCTGTTACGAATATCTCCTTCAATGTTAATTTTATTTAAAAAGAAATGACTTGCGTATGACCTTCAAACGCTCATCTAGAACTATGAGTGTGAAACCGTTTTATGGATCTCTTCTTGTGTTAAAATATTTAGTTTAAACTTTTTTTCATAAAACTGACTGCTTCCAATTTTTTTTAAGAAGATTAGTTTCAATTTTTCTTAAATATCTCGCTTAATTGGATGTGTAAGTAAATGACTTTTTATTAGAATTTTATAACAACATGTTTCGGCCAAAGGTATGTCATCTTCAGGTTTTTAAAGGATGTCAAATATCGAAAGTTCCAAAAACAAAATAAAATTTAAAGTAAAACACAAATGAATTACGATATAACGAATAAAACAACGAATTAAAATTATTAGAGACATAATATGCCAGCCAACAGATATAGAGAACCAAGACGATCTGTTGACTGGCATATTATGTCTCTAACAATTTTAATTTGTTATTTTGTGCGTTATATCGTAATTCATTTGTTTTACTTAATTAAATGTTTGTTTTTTACTTTTTATTTTTGGAACTTTGGATATTTGACGTTTTTAAAACCTGAAGATGGCATTCTTTTAGTCGAAACATGTTGTTTTAAAAATATAATAAATATTTTTTATGAATGAAAGGGCATTTACTTACGCATACAATCATCAACCACATTTAATGGATTTCGACATACAATCTCACACTTAAAGTCCATTTTAATCCATTTTAAAGTCCCTGGTTGGACTGAACAGGAGGGGAAAAAAATTATTTGGAACTTAATGCAAAAATGTAATTGTTTATAAAAAATGTGTGCTTGTCTCAAAACCACCAATTCTGAAACAAAAATCGAAATATTCTTTTTAGCAGCTGAGAAAATTACAAAAACACACTTGAGCTAACGAAAAAAAAACACTTTATTTTATTCAACGTGGTATCCTCCAACCCTGCACACTTTTCATCTCTACGTACAAATTCTTTATGAACATTGTGGATCATGCTTTCAGTGACAGAATTTACCGTATTTTTTTTTTGTCACTAAATTTCGATATTGTTATCCGAATTAGTATTATAAACATGCTGTGTAACGTATCCTCATAAAAAGGAGTCCAATGGGCTTAAATCAGGGGAACGAGCCAATTAACGTGTTCGTGACAACCTATCCATCTATTTCCAAAATGTTTTTGTAGATAATTCCTTACCAACACTATTGAGTGAACAGGCCGTCCATCTTGTTGAAGAAAATACACTTTCAAAGTTCGGCTCATCCCTTATTGCAGGCAATAAAAAAAATTGAATTTAAAAAAAAACTCAATTAACTTACTAAGTTATCATGGAAGATAACAGGATGATAATATGATTTAACCAAAAACATGAAATTTTTTGCTTATTTTTTTTGTTTTTTGTAATTTTCTCAGCTACTGAAAAGAATATCTAGATTTTTATTTCGGAATTAGTGATTTTGAGACAAGCGAAAAAAATTATAAAGAATTACATTTATGCGTTGAGTTCCAAATAAAAATCTTTTCCCTCGTGTTCAGTCGAATCGGGGACACACTCTATGTGAGTTTTAATACTTTTCTGCTCGGAATTGAAACATTTTTTTTGGAATTTGTTAAAAAATACCATATTATATTAAAAAAGGCTCTGGAGATGGCTATTCGGCCGAAACATGTTAGCCAGTAATTACATTTAAACGTTCTGATTGAGTTTTTTTTACCCTTTGATATTTTATTATCACTAGACATTACTCAATTTGGACATAATAATGTACATGTGTAAAAAAAAATACAATTTGATCTTCGTATGACCTTCAAGCGCTTACCTAAGACTGTGTAACTATTAGCTGAGTCACTTCTTGTATTAAAACTTTTACTTGAAGCTTTTTTTTCATAAAACCGTTTCGAAACTTTGGGGGAAGAACATGGACCAGAATAAATGAACCATCCGGTATAATTATAAATGTTTAGAATAACTTTTCAAGTGCTTTTGTTATTATTTTCACTTATTACACAAAAATAAACTGGAGCCGCTCTCAGCTGTTATTGTAATTTTGAGGGATTTAGTTGCGATTCGATTCAAGTAGAATTATTTAGAAGAACTATATCAGTGTTGATGATTTGCAGACAGATCTTATGAACCGATGATGAACCCTTACTTTTGTACCTATGCAGTTAATTTGAAATTTATTACTTGACCATTATGCAATTATTATTATTATAATGTAGATGAAGTGGAGAGAGGTATATTGTATTTATTATTACTTAATCGGACTGCCGAACTTATTCGGAAAGGCTGATAAGAGGCAATTTTATTTCAGCTTCTAATAATGTGAGGTGAAAATTTCAAATACACTGTGTATATGTATTTATATTAATTAGGGTGAAATGTATATATTATATATATGCGTACAACTCTCCTAGATTCATTTTTTGTCCTAAACAAATTTATGTAATAATCCCCATGTCATAACACACTTCATGCGATACTACATAAGTATGTAGTAGTTTTTTTTTTATTTGTATATAATAAAATTCCCCATTCCTGTCAGTTATTGAATAAAAAAAACGAAATTAAGAGAAATGACATTTAAAAGAGTAAATCAATTTAATGTTTACTATGGTTAGATTTAAAAAAAAAACAAAGTTTGTATTTTTATGATGTAAATAATTTTATTTTTATTTTTTTTTGTTTTCATAAAAAAAGTATTTTTATTTATTTTTAAAGATGATAGTTTTCGAACATAGTTGTATTTCATTATTTGGGTAGCAAAATTATAAATAATTTGTTTTTGTAATCGTTTCCCTTAATTCATTTCGCGAAAATGTGTAAAGTGATAGGCGCCTTTACTGAAGATAATCCAGTTTTATAATCCAGTTTTTCAGGATGGATATTATGCAAGTCCAAGTAGCGTCCACTAACGTTTTTGTAAGTAAGACTTTAATAAAAGTTTTTTGGTGACCTTTCACATCTTTTTTTTTTTATATGTACCGAAATTCTAAAAAAATTTGCGCATGTTAATAAATCCCATATAAGAAAATACATTTCACATACTGCTGCAACAAACAATTAAAAACGAAATTCTATATCATAAAATACAAACAATAAGCACAAATATTTGTTTACCATATGCAAAATTTACCTCGTCGAGAGTGACGCTACTTGGCGTTCCTATGCCTTGATGCCGTGCCTTCATTTAACTTCGAAAACTACATGATTTGCTAGGAGAATAAGAAGACTTAACTTAAGCTGTATTCGTTTAACCGTCAGACTTAGCTTGTCTTAGTTTTGTGAGTCAAGCTACGAGCTACTCATTACGAATGACCAAATCAGCCGACTAACTGCGTTTCTAGAGAGTAGCTCGTAGCTTAACTCGCAAAACTAAGACAAGTTAAGTCAAACGGTAAAAAGAATACAGCTTTAATGGCGGCGCATTTCATGTCATCGTCAGAAAAATGCCCACTGATGCCGCTTCATTGTTTTAGCACCAGATGTCTCAGCTTCCTTCTTTAATTTACGCCAATAGTAAAGAACGTTTGTTAGAGAGAGAAATGACGTATGTATATTTTTTGTAGAATTTTTGAATTCACTTTATTGTTACTTTGTTTGTTTCTTGTTGTTTTCTTATTTAATGATAACCACAGTAATGAGCTCTTCGTTGCGAACAAAAACACAAACATATGGGTGTCGATGAAAAGTTGTCCTTTTGCCGGAATAAATCGTATTGGTTTTCACGGGGTCCGATTAACACCTCCAGCGAATAAAAATTAAATTAGGTGAAATATCTCAATGCGGAGCGAATTTTTTATGAAAACTAAATTATTACAAATCATCCCAACCCCGTGCTCCATCTAAAAAGGTACTACACGAGGCTACTTATTCTAAGTACTATATGGGTTCCATAACAATTGAAATGATCCTACTCTAACTAAATAATTTCCCTGTGAATCTTAATAACAAAAATATAATACAGTGGCCTCGCGACCATATGAATACTACCTTTGTGAAATGATGAAATATGTGAAATGTGATTAGTTCACGTAATCGGCACACACATTCTTTAACTTGTCTATTCGACACGTACGGACCACAAGGCAGGTGTGTTTTCGCAATATCCTACGCATTGGCGGCGTTCTCAGATGTATCTGTTTAATTCTCCCGAAAAAAAGGTTTTTTTTTTTTAGATGTAAAATTTGAATTACAGTTATGTTCTGCTGGATCAGGGAGGGAAGGGGGAGGGGTAGTTATTACCACCGTTACCCCCCCCCCCCTCTCTGCACATGCGCTTGTGCGTGTGCATTACATAGATAATGTGTGAGAGATCGCGTTCTTTTTAAGGTTGTATCTTTTACGGACCAGTACATTGAACTAGTTCAAAAAGTATCGTAAAGTGGGGCAATTCCGATCTGATTTATGTACTATTTCTGAGCTGCAATTATTATTATTGATCGAAAAAAATTGAAAAAAATTATATATAATCATACATCTTTTAGCTACACATACCATCATGTATATTAACCCAATGTATTAAAAACACTATTTTTTTAATACATCAAGCGTGATCGGTTTTGCCCCATAATGGGGGCAATTCCAATCACCCATCTATTTTCTTATAAAAACCGATTTGAAAGCTACATGAGGTAAATCTAATAATAAAAATTTGAATTTTTTAGTTTTTTAACGTCACCTACAAAAATTTGAATTTAAAAAAAGGAAACTTACGGAAATAAGTATGTATTATAGAAATGACAAACAGATAAATAATGACATAAACTATAATAATTCAATAAACTAAAACAAATTTTCATTCAACGCGCTTCCTCTCAGTTGAAAAACGTACCTTCCCCTTCTATGACAGCTGGATAATTTGGTTTTGGAAATTTCCTAATTTCGTCAACTTGGAAGAAATACAAAAGTCATCTTTTCTCTTCCTAGAACTACCAGTTCTTTAAAGTATTCTGAAGTAATGAATATGGCACCCTATTGTTTACTGATGCTTTCATAATGGATGAGGAAGGAAACTCTATTTTACTGCCCTGATAGCGCTTTGGAGGTATTTGGAGTTATATTGCTGTCTCCCGCCAGGCCATACTTTTTTTTATAGTTTCTCACCATAATTTTCAATAAAACCAACGTAGAAACATGAGTATGTATTGCGTTCACGAGAATAAACGAGCAGCAACGTGTTTGTATGCCACAATTCACTATTAATTTTATCAATAAGTTAACTTGTCTGAAAATTATGATGTAACCTATTATCAAAGTCATACCGTGAACGAAGCTGCTTGCTTCTGTCTTTCACGAAATATATCCGTTCATGTCGTGAAAGCAACCTTGAGCATTCATATTTCATTCTTTTTTCTATCTTCGCACTGCAAAGTTTTGGATTGGTGGATCTTGAAAAAACGAGAAACGAAAGAAATGAGTTCTATCGAATCCCATATTTTATTATTATTACAATAATAAAATTAGAGGATTGGATAGAACTCATTTCGTGGTTTTTTCTAGAGAGGATACCAGTTGTAGTAACCGGTTTCAGCTCTAGACCATCATAAGGAGTAATTCGTTAGTAGAGTTTTAAAGCTATATATGTTACTTATGTTAAAAATTTTATTACAATTTTTGTTTTTATTTATACTGTTGTTTTTAAATTGTGATAAAATTTTTAACGTAAGTGACATAGCTTTAAAATTCTACTGACGTATTACGCCTGATGATGACCTAGAGCCGAAACCGGTTGTTTTAATAATAAAATTACAAAATAATAAAAATAAAATACCTAACGTTATTTTTTATTATTGCCAACCACAGACACTTGATTTTCATCATTCTGTATATCTTGCAATAAATTCAAATGTAAATTGTAATAAATTTTATTTTTATTTAATAAGAAGACAGCAAGAAATAAACCAACTAACAATAAAGTGAATTAAAAAGCGTTAAGTTACTCAAGCAATACTGTTTAATTATACTGTTATGCTCAATGACTGCCAAAATAAGAACCATAGAATAACAACCGTGGCGCTTTTTCTGTGTAAATTGACAGTATATTGTCGCCAAAGTCATGCATGCGTACCCGCTAAAACGACAAGCGACTCTTTTTGTCATATCTCTTCGTTGATTTAACTATACTGAGAGAAAATCATTTTTAACTAAATAATAAATCTGACAAAAGAAAACAATAATGTAAATCCACTTTTTGCTTGTATATTATCAAAAAAAAAAAAGACAATGACAATAACGAACCAATACGCCCAATAAAAAGTAATCTTTATTTTTTCACTCTAGAATCAACGGTTCATTGCTGGACCTCCCAAAAGATTGAGCGACACTGACTTCATCGTCTCTCGCCAGATTCACCGAGGCCAGATTCAAAAGTTCCCACTTCTCGTCCATCTGCAGATCCATCTTGTGGAATTCGTTGTGTATGAAACCTTCCAGGTTGCGCATCTGCATCTTCAGGTGGCCGTTGAGTTGCTGCGCGTTCTTCCTGATGTTGCCTATTATCTCCCCTTTGAGTTTCTTCAGGAACTCGTTCTCCGCATTCACCCCACCCTTCTCCGAAGACTTGTTGCTGCTTATGCTCAATTTGGACGAGGTGTCCGTGGCGGTGCCCTTATCGTCGTGGTCTGACGTTTGATGCGCATTTGCTGACCCTCGCACAGGGACCTCGTGATCAGATCCGAGACGGAATTGTCGAACGAGTGGCTGTTCAGTTCCCTGGTGGGGTATTGGAAGAGGAGTTTGCTGATTTTAGTATTGTGCGCCTTCCATTGGATGATCGGTTGTAGGAAGTTCCTCATGTCGTAGACGTAGATTATGCCTTCTTGGGAGCCGATGGCGAGCGTCGTGCCGTCCGCGCTGACGTCAACGGCGCTCAACGGATGTTGAGTGCTGCTCCTGAAGATGCACTCTCTGGTGGTGAGATCGTGAACGCAGAATTTATTATCTTCCCCGACTGATACCAGTACATCGTTATCGTGTCTTCCGAAAGCTATCCCACTGATTGGGGAGGTGTGAGTTTGAGCGAAGTAAGTCTTGTTCGCAGTCGTGGTATCCCATAGCATGATCGTCCCTTCTTCGCTGGCAGCCGCTAGAATATTCGCCGAGTTCGGGTGGAATCTCAAAGCGGTCGGCTCGACAGTCTCTGAGATCATGTAACTGCGCAAACGTGACCATTGGCCACGTCGTACAGAACGGCATTCCCTGTGACGCAAGCGACGGCCAAATGTTCGTCCCCCAGATTGAAATCCATATGTCTGACAGAGGAGGGGACGTTTCCGAATAACTTATTTATCGTCTTCGATTTGGTATCGTACATCACCACTTGACCGGTTTGGGTGCCGATCGCGATACATTTCTTCGTCGTCCTCTGGAATATCACCGAAGAAACATCGTTGATGGCGGCTACCGTATGTACGAGTTTGATATTATTAGGATCTTTCAGTGAGACTATTTCCGGCTTCGCTTTATCCGACAGGTAGGTTAAATAGGAGTTATCTTTAGACCAAGAAGCTGAAGTGACCCTGGATAAAACCGGCGGCTTGTAGACGATGTCCTCCTCCACTTTCGGCCAGAAATGAAATTTTAATTCTACAGCCGCTGACATTAACATCTACAACGGAAAAAGGAGTCGATAATAAATATTGAAAATGCTTCGAACATTTCAAACTCTGCTCCGTCTGATCGTCAAACGCAAGCATTTGCATGTGATGCCCATTCGTGTGACGGTGAATTTCAAAAACAGAACTTGAATTAAAACCTGCTTTTACGCAACCGTAACAAAGGATGGTTACCTTGAATTTAGCTCTTCTACAGATTGTTAAATTTTTAAGAAATATCCCAAAATTTTCATTTATAAGTACTGCTAAAATTTGAAGTTTATGACAACGGACATCTTGATTATATATTAAAAAAAAAATAGAAATGAAATTTTTAAATTGATATATCGCTGAAGTTGGAGAAACTTATAAATTGTAGTAAGAAGGAATTGTCATTTTTGGTACCCATCATTTTTATGTCATGATCCGCCTATATTGAAATTGACTAGGGAAGTGGAAACGATGAGAAAATCGTTTTTATCCAAGGAATATACAATTACGGAACTGACTGGAACCAAGGAACATCTCAACAAGAACGGACAAAACACGTTTGATCTTAGGAAAGAAAATTCGTGACCTTCAGTCAGCTTTATTAATCGCTATTTTCTAGAACAAACTCAAAAAAGATGGCGATTGCGCGCGCGCTTTCAAAATTTTCTAGTTGTCAAGTTGACGTATTCACACAGCTATTACTCATTTGAATGTGCGTTTATAGGTTATAAAAACTCGAAAACTGACAAATGATTGGTCAAAAACTATTCCTGGTATATATGAGGCGATTGCGGTTGCGGTTAAAATCCGGTTCGTTAATAAGTGTGGCAAAATAGTCCACAGACCACCCACACTTTCATGTTGTGCACTATCGTAAGTAGTAACATATGTATGTCGTTTTTTGACATATTAAATAAGGTTTTGATATGGAGAAAACATGTGGTAGAGTTGTGGTTATAAAAATGGGACAAAATCACAGATTTTTGTTTAATTCTAGATGTTTAATTTTGATCTATAAATGTCATATTTGATCTATATATACCTATATTATTCTGTATAACATTATAAATATTTTAGCAATTATCGAAGTTGTATTTCGTTTTACACCTTTGGATAGTTCACTTTTGGTTACATTGAATAAACCGCAACAAATCAAAAAACTAAAATAACCGAACTAGCAACAAGTAAAGAAACAAACCGATCACTTTTTAATCAAAAACTGAACAAATCTAAGTGACGAAACATGTAAAACGAACACACCTATGTGACGGCATTTTTGACTATTTTGACATTTCCATGTCCATATTCTTCATACAGTTGTAATTCACACAATATTACAATTTTCGAATTAGAGTGAATAAACATAATACAACAAAGTAATTATGTTGCATATAAATGCACTAAATATGGAATAATCGCGAAAATAGACGATGCATGGTCAGTCAGGCAAACTGCGTTATTTTACAACGAGGATAACAACTCAGTTTCAAACATTTTAAAAAATATGGCAAAGGCGTGCTAAAATAATTAATGGAAATTCAGTCTCAGTATGTTGAAGAAAACCAACTGTTGAACAGGATGCCGCTTTGATTAACATTTTAAAAGCAAATCCATTTTCTAGCATAACGGTGTACAGGCCATCTCAAAGCAGCACAATTTAAATGCCACACAGCAGTAAGAAAAATATTTTTAAACAGCACTCACAAAGAATCAAGAATGGCATTTGCTTTGTAAGCATGACGAGCAATTATTGGGAACCGGTTGTTTTTAGTGAAAAGGTTTTCCAATCTAAATATATTGACAATATTCACATCTATATCGCCTCAAATACACAGTTTGATGATAATATGTTAGTGTTTAGTAGAAGTGGTCATTTTTCTGTGCAAAGATCTGGAATTCTATGGGATATTGGTGAAAGATTTAATAGTAGTGATGGGCATAATCGAATGACAGAAAAGGCATCATTCGATTATTGATGATCATTCGATAATTGGATTATGACATTTCAATATGAATGATAATCGATTATTGGGGGTGATTATGAACGATAATGGATTATGAATATGAAGAATTTGGAGTTAGAAGTGATATATGAATATGTAATAACAAACAACCTAAAAAAAAAAGTCATATTAGGAACTTCGATTATGCCCATCCACTAGTTAATAAGTTGAAGCATATAAAAAAAACAGGTTAGTTTGTAAGATTTGCAAAAATGGAACAGTGGCAATTCCAATTTGTTGTTTGAATTTTTTCGTTATAAAAGTCAACAATAGAGGGCATTAATTATTTAGGAATGAGACGGAAGGGGTAATTTAAAAAAATAAGCAACTTATTGGTATTATTTAATTTAAATAATTAATTTTACATATATTACAGTCAATTAAGTTAAAGATATAAGCATTATATACATTATAGCAATCATGTGTACTCCTTAAATTAAAATTAAGTTTAAAAAAAATTTAAAAGCCTCGTTTCTTCGTTCCGAATTTTATCAACAAACTCGAGGCGAATATAAAAAAGTTTGAAAAAAATTGCTAGTCCTGCCAGATACTCTTGTCTGTATCTAGTATAATAGTCGTGTACGAAATGTAACGCTGCTCCAATCAAAGAACCGCAACGTCATAACAAGTCCAACAAATAAGATCAGCTGGCCACCAATACTCTCCATTTATCGTCATCATGTAGGCCATTTCGTAATATGTTAGAGGTACTATATTTTACAACTAACATACGATAATGTGGCGAATACTCCGGGCACGTGATAAACCCGCTTCTCGTTCAAGAATCCGGAAGTACAGCATTCAGATCGATCATTACCCACCAGCCGCTGAAGAACAATGTCCCCTATAATTACTACAGCGCAATTTAAATTTATGCAGCACATGAGAAACGCTCAACAAGACCGAAATGGAAAGTACTCACTTTATACATGACTGTCAATGTGTCAAGAGACTTTAACCAGTATCTTTTCAGAAGAATGCCAGTTTTGCCAATTCCAGTTGTTCTCACTGCATAATGTGTTGCCCAACAGTATTCAGAATCGTGAACGAAAAAAACTATTTTGAAAATCAAAATAGATCCCTCAGTTTTTCGTTTACTTATTTGGCAAAATGTTGAAAGTAAAAATCTGTTTCTGGAGCAGTTGTAGAATAAAGTGTTAAATTTATTTGTTACAGCTAAAATTAGTCATTTTCAAGAGCAAAATTTTGCAAAAATTGACGAAAATGTTTGAGAATTAACCAAATTTAGAAATTTTATTTATATTTTATCAACGTTTCAATTTATTTTTCAATTGTCTTACCAAAAAAACAAAAAAAAAATGGGAATATGCTTAATTTATTTAAAAAATATGTGGAAAAAGTCGTGATTTTATTTTTTCTTTTATTATGTTTATAAAATTTTGCACACACTCCCTGAATTGAATTCTAAGCAACCATTTCAAACAACTTTTTTTTTGATATTGTGTTATCTAATCTCAGTTTGCTGATTCATCGCATAGTTTTAAATTTACCGCCATAACAGAGGTGACCTGACGCATGAACATCAAAACAAATTTTTAGATACCTTTTTTTTTTCATTAAAAGAATAGACATAAAAAAAATTCAATATTCATGATATGTTACACAATTCCTTGTGTATAACAAGGTTTTACAGTTATAAAATGGTAATTAGTTTTTTAGAGATAATTTGGAGTTGGAAGTAGTTAATACATATAGGAATCCTGTAAATAACAAATGTAGGAAGCCGTTCGTTCAATAAAATCTTCTCTACTCAACAAGATGGCAGACATATCCAGACAATATTTTAACGACAATAACGAAAATAAGACTACGAAAAAAATAATAAATTTGTACACGGATGTTTCGTATAATAAAGTTTTAAAATTAATAAGATGTAGTAGTAATATTTTATAAATAGATTTAAGGTCGAAAAGTAGTTTGAAACATATAGGAATCTGTAAATAACGAATGTAGGAAGCCGTTCGTCAATAAAATATTCTACGCACAAAGCGGCCAGCACATATACCGACAATATTAAACACAAAACGAAAATAGATACGAAAAAAAATTGATAATTGTACACGGATGTTTCTAATAAAGTTTTAAAATATAGATGTAGTAATTATTTTTTAAAATAGATTCAAGCCGAAACGTAGTTTTTACATATAGGAATCTGTAAATAACAAATGTAGGAAACCGTTCGTCAATAAAATCTTTTACTCAAAAGATGGCAGCACATATACCGACAATATCAATGACAAAAGAAAATAGATACGAAAAAATTGATTAAATTTGTACACGGATGTTTCGGTATAATAAAGTTTTAAAATTATAAGAGTGTAGTAATTATTTTTAAAATAGATTCAAGCCGAAAGTAGTTTTTACATATAGGAATCTGTAAATAACAAATGTAGGAAACCGTTCGTCAATAGAATCTCCTACGCAAAAGGTGGCAGCACATATACCGACAATATCGACAATAAAACGAAAATAGATGGAAAAAAAATGATAAATTTGTACACGGATGTTTCGTATAATAAAGTTTTAAAGATTATAAGAATGTAGTAATTATTTTTTAAATAGAATTTGAGCTTGAAAAGTAGTTTTGTATATAGGAGATCTGTAAATAGCAATAGTATAGGTGGCATCTATTAACAATGTCTCCTACTCAAAAGATGGCAGCACATGTATTTCATTTTTAATCGTCATTTTATTTAAATCTGGTTACTAACTTAATTACTTCATTTTTTTTAATTTTGATAATACAAAATTATGATTTCCATCTCACCTAAAAGAATCTTATTACTTTAATATTAACAGAACATGTTTAGTGTTCACGTCAATTGCGTCAAATTCAATATGGCCGTAAAGGAATGAATTGAATTTATCTACATTGTTTCAACTTCCCAACTTTTATTTGCTTCTGGAAGTTTTTTTTTAATGAAAACACCTTCGTCAGTTAATAATTAGACAACGACTACAATTACTAATTTCCAGGGTAAACAACAAATTTTCCACCATAAGGAATTTTTACTATTCATGTTAATAATGTTCGCAGCTGTATCCTAACTTTGCAAAGTATGTAATATTTGCAGTTGTAGTTTCCATTCCTTACGACTTCCCGCTATTATTATCTAAGTTAAGAGACTCTATTATAACAATGAATCGTTCAAATACCACTCGCATAGCAGCAAATACGTTCGTTAACACATCCAATCTAAATATTTAATTTAGCGAGATCTCGTGTGAAACCGTTCGGTATTCATAAAGCTTATATATGTATGTAATGTATATATATGTATATAGTAAAAGGGCCATACATTACGGCACAAATTTTCATCGCTTTGTATCCGGCGAAAATTGAGCCAATCATTCTGTACGTTAACAAGCGCGCTATGTGCTAATGTGGCAGGCACTTGTGAAACGCTCATAAATAAGTTCTTAAATATTTATTCATTGAATCTCTCGCACCGTAAATATTGACACTATTAACGTGGTATTTATACATGTATATACAGTCAGTCACAAAAGTCTTCCTACGCCTCACAAAATGTTAAGTTTTACAGAAATAATATTTTTTACTAACGGAATATGTTTATTGAAATTCAAATTCTTTTTTTTATTTCTTTTTTAATCTTTTTATATTCTAGGTTAGATAGATGTTTTTTTTTTGAGTTTATAGGCAACTTCTATGGACTTTATTATTTTTTCTATATGAAACAATTACAAGCAAATTAACTACCTTAATTACGATTATTACAATTATATTAACAAATATTACGTATTTTTTAATAATAATAAAAAAGAATCAACAAATTTTACATATTTTCATATTTCTTTTCATAACCGTTTTTCTATTTTTGAAACATATTTTTTTTTTACATTTAATTTCGCGATTAATAAATTCAACTTCATCAAAAGTGACGTTAAAGTATTGCAATAAATCAATTAAAATTGTAAACGACATTTCGCAGTAGAAACAACAAACATATACTGAAAACAAGAGCATTGGGATTTATAATATATAAATATTTTTTCTGTAAAAACAAATGTATCAAAAAATATCAATCTTTGTAAAATAAATTAATAAACTTATTAGAATATGGAAAAATTTTAAGTTATTTACTATAGAGGTATGATGCAGACAATAGGTTACCTAATTAAATTACTATAAATAATGTTCAATCCTTGTATGTCCTCCCCCTTCATCCTTGAATCATAAAATTACTAACCATTTTGTATTACATTAATAGTTCCCACTTGGCAAGTAATGTTGCAGATATCCCAGTAATATTACATTATTTACTAGGCAGCGATGTTAAACAAAAACATGTTACTGAAATTTTGCAAAAAACATTAAATAATCATAGAAATATTGCAGCCATTACAGTAACATTTCAATGTAATCAGGAAAAAAATTTTTAAAACAAATGTTGCAAAAACAAAGACTTGTTGTCAGAAATGTTGAGAAATATTTAGTTGTAACATTGCCATATTTACAAGGTGAATCATTACAAGCAATGTACAAACATTTGCGCTTGTAACATTAACATATTTACATTTTATAAAGTGTAAGATAGGTACGTAATGTTTCTGCAAATATAGAATTTGAAAAACACAAAACTAATGGACAAATTTCTCTATAAAGTAAATAATGGTGATGAAATTTTAACATATTCTTGTAGCCTATAATAATCATGTAATGGGGTTGTGGTTGCGCATTGCGTACTTGTAAAAAGTTAGTATCGCTTGCATCACAAGTTTTTTTCGTACCGCGCATACACGAGTTGGCGTGAACTGGACCCTTTCACAATATACGGTATCGTGACTGGACAGGGCGTGGATAGATCATCTTGGGATTCGTGCGTCGCAATTGTTTTGATGAGAAAAATCCCGTCAATAATTAATCAACATTATGAGGTTAAGTTTTATTTATAATGCTAAAGTAGGTATGTCGATCTTTTCAAATTCATCGAAGATCTTTAAGACAGATATGTATTATATATATCATAACCTATATATGTTATAGTAAAACCTACCTGTTGTGCTATAAGGATGAGCAATGTCACGTAATGTCATTCTTAGAATTCACAGTAATTTCTTGAAAAATACAAACTTTACAATAATTATAACAGTGTTATATATTAAATATGCAGCTTATCCCTCAATTTTCATATAAATAGGGTATTTTCTACGGACACTCCGTATTTTGTAAGCCTTGTCCGTAGATTATAAACTGTCCGTAGTTTGTACGTATTTCTGCAAGGCGTCCATATTTTTTTTAATGATGTGCGTTAACATTGCATTTCCAGTAGCATCACGTCTGAAGACATATATATCTATATTTTTATATAATAATATTAATAATTAAACAATATGTCTTAAGTGAATTAGAAGAACATTTCACGGAAATGTTAGCTTGATATGGTACACTGTCCGTATTTTTGCTTTTGAAAATATGGCAACCCTACATATAAATAAAATAGCTTTTCTGACCTCTATTTTTGACGGTCTTTTTTTTTAATTTCAGAGAGAATTAGAAGAAAGATTGTACTCACAGATACAGAATACGAAATAACTGTCATGGAATGGTTTCGTTATGCAAAACAAAGATTTGATAGAAAAACACAGCAAAATGTTCAAAGGAATAAAATGCATTCGGGGCATTTTTCTTATGTGTTGTGAGTTTTTGTTTAGATTCTATTCATCAGTTAATTTATGTGCCCCATAATCTGTTTCCAATACTGAAGTTTATTAAAATGGAATTTAATGTCCTTTTTTTTAATCAATAAGTGCCTTTATTGTCTTCTGTAAGCAGCATTTTACTTTTTAAAGTATTTATTAATGTATTTCGTTTACTTAAATAGCTATTTATAATATTATTCATAGTATTACTATTTAGTTTTTACATAGATGATATAATGATTGACCATTTTAATGTATCTGCCAAAAATAACTACAAAAAAGACTTATAATGTATATTATAAAAATATCTATATCCATTATATTTTTCTGGCATTAGTTTAATGTTAATATTGTAATTTTAGTAAGTGAAGATAAATTCGTATAAACAGAGGGGCCCAATCTATCGAGGGTAACATGAAATTATAATATTAACATTGAATTTCAATAAGACTGATTGAGATTCCGTTTTATATCAATTAATATAACCTCACGATAAACCTCAACATCATGTTTCTTGTATAATGCAGCAAGAACTTTTGGAGTAAATAAAAGATCCTAATAGAAAGATTAGCGTAGATATATTTATAGAAACATTTAATTGCCACACTGTATCAATATTTCTCTTTAAAATATGAGAAATGTTATGGAAGAGCTATACTTCAACATTAATCGTCATGTTAAAGTAATGTTACTCGAAGACCTCGTATTAACATTACTGCGAAATATTGTTTCGTAACACCGCTTAGGCGGACATTAAACAGTCGTAGAAATGTTACTGCATGTGGTACATTGTATATATTTTTGTAATATTTCGCATTACAAGATAACATTTAGACGACGTTATAGTCATGTTATTTTCCCAAGTGGGTTATTTCAAAACCTTTATGTTGTTATGAAGTTATTAAAAATAATTGTGAGAAATTTAAATTTCGTTGCTTTGGTAATCTCACTTTCATTTCACAATACGTCAAGTTTTGACAGCTGTCATTCCCATTCCCTCTAAAAACATACATTTTTAAATTTCATCCCGGAGTGTTTCAAAGATAGGGAAAGTTATTCGAATACTTATAACTTATAACGTCTTAACTTTGGTAATAAAACGCACGATTTTATATGTTTATAAATATGGTTTAGGAGTATTCCGCAAGAAACGCCTTAAGTACACAATGAAATAAAAATTGAAAGATTAGGATTTAAAAGAATTGTGAATTACGGATCACAACTATATGACTTAGTTAGATTGGTTGCCTACGTAAAACGTCCCCTACATTCGCATTTAATTTTTAACATAATGTACTGTCGCAATAATTGCAGTCGATTTTGGCTATTAAAATAAATAATCCGTTGTTATAATAGTAATTATTTCTGTAAAAGTTAGCAATTTGTGGAGTGTACGAAGACTTTTGTGACAGACTGTGTATATGTGATATAGAGGCGTTGTGCGTCGGTAGAAAAGAAATAGACGTTTTCAATTTTCCTTTTCGCTTTTGCAATCGACGAGCACACATCAATTTGTCATATATACATACGTATTAACGTTATTAACACGTATGTTGTGCTTGTATATAAGAACCGAGATACTTTGCGCTACTAATAATCTGGCCTTTCATAAACGTGGGATGTTTAATTGGGCGATAATTTTATAAATGTATGCGTAATTTCATATGTAGCGTTATACGGGAAATGATGTGTAGGCACATTATACAGGTATACGCGTAACTTATATTATAATTCTCGGTTGAAGTATCTTATCGTAAAGCAGTGTTAATTTGTGGTTTGAGAGTTAAAATAATCTTTATCATCAATAAACTATTGTTTTTCTTTCGCTAATTAGTAGGTGAAAATAATGTTTCAACGTATTTCATCGTTCCCAGTAAACCAAATTCAAATTTCCCTCAATTATTTTTGGTAATTTCAACATTAAAGCATGAAGTTACCTACGATTTTGCACTACATGAATAGTTATTTGAATTCCTTCACGTTGAAGTTACCAAAAATAATTGCGGGAAATTTGAATTTGGTTTACTGGGTTGATAATCGCAGATTAAAGTAGTTAACTCAGAACTATAGCATTTCTGTTAAAAAATAATGCGGTGTGATGATAGGTTGCTTAACCAAACAGTTTCTAACCGAAATTGTGCATTTTAAATTGATATGTAGACAGCGCTCTTATTACCACTGTTAGAATATATGTTTTAGTTTTATTACTTACTAATCTGAGCAAGTTAGTATTACTGATATAGTAGTAGTATTTGAGTAGATATGTTTATAATGTAACGGATTGTTTTTGCCTTCAATATTTATATAATACTTATATATTATATTATGTATTCTAATGTATACAGTGTTTTAACAATAAACAAGACTAACAAAGTATAGTGGAGTAATCTACAACCTTAACAACCACATAAGAAATCAGTCAGAGCCAATCAAATGACTTGGATTGAAGTTGCGGATTTCTTTCAACCAATCAAATCACGTCTAACTAATTTGTGATTGCGTTTGATGTGCTTCACGAATAAAGCTAATAGATGGTGTGACAACCGAAATTGCTTTTTTTCAAAGAATATGTAAACAACAACGCACAGCTAGCAAAACTGCACGGAATCTTTTCTAAGTTGACAAATTGTTATTGTCAATGTAGCGTGGCTGAGTAATTTGGTTTCGAGACTTCTTGTTAAAACTAAAACCTCTTTGCGTTTGCTTAATGTTCTCTGCTATCTAGTATTTTTGGCAAGCATTCTCATGAAGAAGTCAAAAAAAAAGTAAAAGAAAGCTTTAAAATGTGTCAAACTGTTAGACATTTTCATTGATAATGACAGCACTCTTTAGTACGTGCAAAGATGAAAGTAATCACACCTAATTGAGCAAAATCGTAATATTATAGTTTTACTCAATGTCCTCTTTACCTTCATATGGATATTTTAAAAAAAAATTAAATGGTAGTTAGTAAGTCAAATTTTGCGCTCGCAATTTTTTAGTTCGACTGAATTAACATTATGTGGTGACTGACTAGCAAAGTTTTTATACTAACATTGAGTAACATTGCCATTTATAATGCTTATATAACGTATTTTTTATCTACACAGCTGCGATAAAAGAAAGATCTCAACCTGACAGAAAGTTTTGAATGTGCCCGTGTAATCGCCGCCTGAGCATCTTCTGAGTTTGTTTTAAGCAATAGCAGTCTGTGTAGCAGTCAGAGGATTGAAGGCCCCCTAAGATCAAAGGTGCCGCCGATGTTTGTCCATTCTTGAGATTATTCGAAATAAAACACAACGACGCAAGCACTATTATAGCTTTATTTACATATTTAAATCTAAACTCCTGAGTCCTGAGTTAGTGGCTTATGTTTTATTATTAGTCATACATTATTCTTAATTTTTGCTTTACGTTTCAATGGCTTAAATTAAAACTCTGATGTTACACTAAATTTAAATTTTAACAATTAGTTACCCCAGCAATTCTTAAAAGATACAAAAATTGTAAGTTTGTCTAAAGCCGTATCAGACGGGCTTTAGACGGTCAATTTTCATGTACATTTTTTTGTAATTTTTTTCAGTAATAAAAAATTGAACGTATGCTACAGAAAAAAAATATCATTATTCATTTCAATTTTTATGGATAATAAAATAATAAAAAATGTTCTATTTTTTGTAATTTTTCTAGGCCCAAGTCTAAATGTGCATAATGTAAAATCTAGGTACATATAAAGAAAAGTGCTTAGTTATGGCAAGTTACAGTGGTGAATTTATTTACCTCCTTTGTACACAGTAGTAACTTCCATACAATAACCATAATATTTATATAACCTCCAAACCACAAAAACTACACCACAATTACAGTTAAAAACAGATTTCTGTGCTTGCGTCGAAAATCTTGCTTCAATGTTTTTGTACAAGTTTCTTTTCAATTTTTTATTACTTGAAAAAAATATAATAAAATGTACAAGAAAATTTTCAGACGGGCTTAATAACGTAATGGTGATGTAACGATGACATGTGAATTGTTTTTAAAGTGACTAATCCTTAATATTACTGCGATGGTAAGTATTGGAATCAAAAGTTATTCGTACACACTAAAAAATTTAGGTAATTTTCTCTGGTAAAAATCATTTTTCTTGATAATTTTCCGCACTGAATGGGGCTAAATGTACAGAAACTTAAGGAAAATATCCCCTAATAGCCTAATTTAAATTTCCCGCAGTTATTCTCAGTAACGTCAAAGTTGAAACATAAAAATGCCTTTACGTTGAATTGATTAAAAATTGTGGTTGGGAATTTAAATTTGGCTATTAAGCCTGTATGACACGATCAAAGTTTCTTAAGAAATGCCGAAACTTGTTACCAAATGTTACCAACCAAAGTTACATTACAAAGTTTAACTTTGACAGCCAAAGATTTAAAGAGATAAGTCAGGGGCCTCAACATGCTAGCTTCACAGTTGTTTATTTTTGAGTTTGACGTTAAGAGTTAAGATTGTTTTGGAGAAGGAGTTGCAGAGTAGCGAAGTGTTTGAATCAATTACAGACACAGCAAGTCTTAATTCTTCTATTTTAATTAAATTTAAACCTTTTACAAAATAATTTGTCTTGGCCGCAATTCTTGCGCAAGCGCACACCATAACTTTGACCGGCTTTGATAATAAAATTTGTTGCAACAATTATTTCTTATGTCAAAGTAAAATTTAATGTGACGTCATCAAAGTCTTCAAGTTGCTATTTAACGACACTTTAAGAAATTTGAGCCACTTTGACACCAAAAATTTAGGTAGTTTGATCGGGTCATACAGGCTATTAGGGTCGAAATGTTAGAAATTTTCCCATAATACAAGTATTTTACGTGAATATTTAGGAAAATTTTTGTTTGTTAGAAAAAATTTTTAACAATGTAATATTACCAAGAAAAATATTAATATTTCTTTTTTAGTGTGTAATGACTAATGATGGTGCGATGATGACATGTCAATTGTCTTTAAAATGACTATAATCTTTAACATTAATGCATTATCAATTATCAAGTAATTTAATAATTAATTAATTAATGGTAAGTATCAGAATCAAAACTTATTCCTAATTCCTACTTCTCTTGTATTAGCAGCGTAAAAATATACTTGCTTGTAGCAATATAAACTAAGTTGCCTTTAGTTTAAAAGTTTGAACAAAATCCCAACTAACCTAATAAATGCGAGTTCTGGGAGATTATAAATGAAAATGTGATCATATATGTGCTAATGAGTTACCTGCTAACCATAGCTTTTATCCTGTATGTTGTAAGTTCTTAAAAATCTCCCAGTTTTGCTTGAGGGTTATTCGGGACAGACTGGTATATACACAGAGATTCAAAATGATTGTCAAATCCGCTCCTATAGATAGTAGCTGGGTGTAGGTATATGCCGCGTGTTTGTAATGAAGGTTTGAACTAAGTCAGTGTGGAACATAAGAAAGTAAACGGATCTGTCATAAATAAGGAAAACGTAACCAATATTTAAACTCGTATTATAATAAACGACTATGAATGGGTGTTTCTGCTTGTAAAAATGAAATGTAATTATTGTAACTTTACTAAATATGAATTTCATAATCAGTACTAACTGGTGTTAACTAAATTTATTTATTACTTTTAAATTATAACATACAAATAGTATAATTATTAAGTGACAAAATTGCATCTCTCAGTTCTTCTATGGTATGCATGCAGTTTCTATAGGATCCTATTTTTTAGATAGCCGAACATGAAGTAAGTAAATCGAGGGTTAGATCAGGCGATCTTGGTGGCCATCTGTGTGCTCCTAACGAGCCTGTCAGCAAAAAATGTTGAAGATATGGCAGGTTTGTCGAGCAGTATGTGCTGGAGCATTATCGTGCTGAAAATAACTTGCTTCAAGCTCATTCTTCTTGTAACTCTGCGATAAACAATTCCAACATCTGTGGTAACGTTGGGGCTTTGACAGTTTCCTCGAGAAAATTGGCCCTATATTCGTTGCCTGGACATAGCTAACCAAACTCCAACATTTATGGATGCAATGCGTTTCTCGAAATTCGTGTGGATTTTCTGCAGAGCAGATACATAGTTTTGTGAATTGATATAGCCTGTTAGATAAAACCAAGGCTTCAATCCGAGAAAAATGATTTGTTAGCAAGTTCATCGTCCCTTAAACTGTTATTAAACCAATGACAATATTCCAATCGCCTATCGTGATCTAATGGTAATAATTCCTGTACTGTAGAATAGAACTTTATAAGGATGAAATGTAACTTTCTCTTGGACAGCTCGTTGCGCTGAAGTGTATGATAAGCCTATAAAATATAAAATGTAATAAAACTATCACTTAATGTGCCCAGTGAACCAATTCAATTCCCGCAATTATTTTTAGTAACTTCACTTAAAGGTATTCAAATAACCATTAAATCTAATACAAAAATCCTAGGTAATGTTCATGTTTTAATGTTTGAAAGTTACTAAAAATAATTGCGGGAAATTTGAATTTGGTTCACTGGGTTAATATTGATTTTTTACCTGTTTGTTGAGCTAATTACCACAGATAAATTCCCTTATTTTCTTACAGTATTCAGAAATAATATTGTTGGTGATATTAGATGTAAATATAAACGTTTGAAAAAAATTATAAGATAAATAATCGAAAGATACTACAACACGAACGCCAATATCGACGTAAATGTACAAGAAAATGCATTTAATGTATGAAATTTGTATGTAGCTAACTTCGCTCATTAAATTGGTAATAAATATAGATAAATTTTTCCGGAAAATTTTTTTTTTTTATTACGACAATCATTTTGAATCTCATAGTATGTGCTAATGAGTATTTACTTGCTAAACTTAGTCTTTATCCTGTAAGTTCTTAAAAATTTTCCAGTTTTGCTTGAGGGTTATTTGGGACAGACTGTATATATTTAATAAACACCGTTATTTTATTTAAAAGAGTAAACAATATTATTGCAGACAAATACCTGCGGATAAAATCCCCCAGATATTCCAGTTTCTTTATATGCAACTTCCTTTACATACGGTCGCCGAGATAGCATGATGTGCCAATTAATTTGTGTCTCGGCGTGCCACGGGGAAGCGAGAACGAACAAGAGCGAGCGTACGACGGAGACGGCGCTACATCGCAACGTCGCGGCACGAATTGACAGTCGGTTGGTGTGTTAGATAGGGACGATAGAACGGGCGGGACGCGGGAGGAAACGAGAGGGGGACAAGGACCTCCGCATCGACCGGCTCGACGCTGCCGTGCCTCGACTCGGCGCGGCACCGCTCGTCCCAACTTTCCAGCGGAACAACAGCCGACTCGGCCGATGTTCCCGCGGACACGCTTCATAATATCCGAATGGCTTTCATCTGGTGACTTTAAAAAAGTCTTTTCATCTCTTCTGAAACTGGTATCGGTGTCGGTGTAATACAAGGTATCTGTTATGCGCCTTCGGTTCACTCTCGGCAATGGTAAATGGGTGTAGAGTTTTTGGTTGTCCTATTCGCTTGACTCGTTTGTATGTGAGTTGTCGTCATCACCTGAATTCTCTTCGCTTCTCTCTCTATATATATATATATATTTTTTTTTCTGTATTTATAAAACTCATCCAGGTTTGGTGCAGTCAATCGCTAATGGGGGTTATCTAATAAATGCTGTCGGTTTCATTGCTTTTTTTTTGCCAAGAATTGGATGCGGGAATGCCAGAAGCAGTGCAACTCGAAATATCTGTCTGAATATCGCCTATAACGTTTTTATTAATCACTCGAATCTTTTGTTTGCATTGCATGGATGAGGTACACGCTATCAGAGACTCGTGAAATCGATATTGGCGATGGAGGATCTCTTCTCAAATAGACGGGAAATTTCAATCTGTTCGTGGCTTTTTTTTGTTTCATTTTCTGCGAATAGAATAAATATACGATCGTTTTATTGGATAAACATCTCCTGGGCGCTTTATTTCATACGCTTCCGTCTACTTACTTACCACCTAAACAAAATTAATTAAAATTCGGGAAGAAAGCAGTTTGTATAACTGAAAAAGGACGTTCTATTTGCATTGTATCTACATAATAATGGTCGTAAAATATTTTTTTTTTGTTTCGCATATACAATGAGTACTTTGTGTAACTGTTTTGTCGAAAAACAGTTCCACTTCGTGACACCAGTGGCGGCCCGTGATTATATTGAGTGGTGGGGCCAATCTACGGCCAACTCCCCTTCTCCCTTCCTCCCTGTCTTTTTTTTGCATTAATTTTACACAGTTTTGAATCAGTTTAGTTCAGCTGGCAGTAATTTATTTATCTCGTTTATTGCTAACTAAAATAGATAAATTTAGACATTTTAAAATGAAAAATACATTAAGTTCTTAGCGGGAATACTTATCTACTTAAATATAAATACTAACGTATTTCTTTCGAACTTGTATATATGTATTTAGTCTTTAAACTACACGTACACTTCTCGCAGGAAAAATCGGGACACCGGCAATCGAGAATTTTAAAATTTATTGGGTGTAAATGCAGCTTTAAACAGAAATATTAATATAGAGAGAGAAAGGCGTTCTTTTAGAAATACCGAATACATAAAAAAAATTTCATGCAAAAAAAAAACGTAACAAAAAGGTCTCTTAATAGACGGTTTTATTTAGAAATATATATGTATTTAACTTGTTCGATGTTATTTATGTAGAGATAATTCTTTTTTAAGAAAAGATGGAGATCGGATTTTAAAATTATATTACTTATTAGTACTGCTTTGATATTAGTCACTTAGTTCGTTTTATGGACGCAGGTATAACTTTAGCAATAGACAATATATCAATCAGCCTCCTTAGTTTCGGAAAAATATGATTTTCATAGATTTATTGATTACACTATTGTTGATGTATTAACTATTATTGTTGTTTAGTATTATTCTTAAATATTGTATTACTATAAAGTTTTCTTCTATGTATTAAAAAATTACTAAAAATAGTTTTAAGGTTATTTATAAAATTCTTAAACCAATTAAGTTCGCAAAGATATTATTTATAGTATTAACCCTGCGTTTATTTTGTATTCATTAACTGAGATTGACCAACAATATGCCTTCTTGCAATGTTTGTTATGTATATAAATGCAACAATATTGTACATAATTGTTAATGCAAGTTCTTCTTTTCTAACACAAGTAAATGCTTCATTAATATTTGTAACACAAGTTTGTAAAACAGCAATTTAATTTGTTGAACTCCACAAGATAATGATTAATAAAGAGCAATGGGTATAGCAGTCACTAATTTTAATTTTAAAACCTAATATAATTCTTTTACTTTTCTGATAACATCTGTTTAAAATACTCTGTATTTTCTGTAGGTAGCAAGTAGCAATAATAATTTGTGGAATATTATAAAGCTATAATCGTTTTAGATTAAAGGATTATAAACATTTTCTCCAAATAATATTGTTAAAATTCTACCATATGTTCTAGTAAACATGAAATAAGCTAAATATATATTTTTAAATAAAGCCGTCGACTTAATAGTCTTTTATATTACTACGAATGTTTTGCGAGGATATTTCCTTGTTTATTTTATTTTCTTATCATCAAAGAACACGCCGCTCCGTCATCGAAACTATAATCTATTTTACTATTCTATGTATAAACCTTTTTTTCTCTCTATTTATGTTTCTGTTTAAACCTTGAATCAATTCATCGTATTGTAATGTAAATACGTTCCCTAAATACGTTCCCAAAAAATTTTAAACTTCTCAATTGCTGGTGTCCCGATTTTTCCTGCGAGAAGTGTTTATAACTGAGTCACTTGTTCACATTTCCCCACAACGCAAAATTATTCAAGTGTTTTTGTGATTTTATATGGACGAAAACATAACACAACACAGAGCACATGAGCTATTTAAGCGAACATCGTCCAGTAAAATGTAATGGATATTCTAAACATAAACGAACATACATACTTCTTACAATGAATGGGAAACACAATTTTTATTTTCTTTGTTTGTTTACCTAAGCAAATGGCTTGTTTTTTTTTTAACCACTATTATGATATACTTTTCAACTCCCTTGTTATATTTATTATTTCATTTTTATAATTTTTACCCTAAGAAAGTTATGTATGGCAGTTCATTTTGCTTGATATACTATAGTTATTAATTTGCGATGTTATCGTAGAATAATACTACACTCTATTATTATAATTAATAAAGTCCGTATGCGACGGTTCTCTACGTATGTTTCTATTTTCAATAGTCGATCTTCGACGGCCGTCTGCGCCTGACTAACACGCAGGGGGTAGGGACTCTCCGTTTCCCGCCTAGAATAAGTTTCAGCAGCCCTCTTTCCCAATGCGCCATAACTAAGTGGGTCGCAATCGATAATTTCAACCATGATATTATCGACATGCCAGAAGAATGCTTAGGAACGTCGGATATGTCATCGAACGCCATTGTTGTTTAAGGCGTCGTGGTTTTAATACCGTTGTTTTACGGCTTTCTTTGCCATTAAATTATATAATAATACGAGAAATATTTTGGTGAGTACATATTGCTGGCTTCTTAATTCGACAAGCGACGAACTGAGGCCACGTCTAGATTGGCCCCGATTTCAGACGTTTGTGGGTTTCCGTGCGGAGCTAGCGGAAGAGGGGGTGGTCGAAGTATACGCAAAAATTACATTGAAGTGGGGTCAGCTGTATCTTGGCCCGCTGCCCGCTTGTTGATCGAGTCACGCGTCATCAGTATACGTCAGTGCTTGGCATTGTGAGGAAAGGGTTTCCCATTATCACGGTAGGCAAGCGTGTGAGTCAGACGGCCGTCGCATACGGACTTCGGTTTAAACACTTTTCCCCGCAATAAAAATTGGCTTCAAGAATATTTAATATTTATTAATTATAGTAATAGTAAAGTGTAGTATTATTCCAGGATGACATCGCAAATTAATAACTATAGTATTTCATATCAAAATGAACTACCATTCATGTCGTTCTTGGAGTAAAAATCATGAAAATGAAATAATAAATATATTAATGGAGTTATTTCTGAAAAATACATCATAATAGTGTTTTATGTAAAAAAAAAATTGGTTGTCCTATTCTTTGTAAGAAATAACATGTTTGTTAAACCATTATAATCATTATTTAAGTTTGTTCGCGTCGCATGAACTATTTGCACCTTTATGCACTTTTGCACACAAAAGTTCTAAAAAGTGCATAATAGTGCAAATAGTTCATGCGACGCGAACAAACTTTTTGTTTCAAATATTTTTTTTTGACATCTAATAAATATTCGTTGGCCACTATTTAAAAGGATAATTTATTTAGATTGACGCATATTTATTAACGACAAGAGAAATCTCTTTCTTGGTGCGGACTTATACCAATCATAAATTGGTAAAACATTGTATATATGCCATAAAAATAAATTTTCTCCGTAATCAAATTAACACCTCACGACATTTTATTAATTTTATGAGGTATTTAACGCGATCATGCAATGATTGTGGAAATTAAGTACATTAACAAGGTATTCTCCTATTATATTTATCGAAATTACGTGGATGAAATACTTTATTCATATATATATTCGTTAAAATTTAATTTCCTTGATTTCGAAACGGGGTTTTCCTTCGCGAGCGCGAAATTTATTATCCTATCTCGGGACGCCGGTATTTTTACGGCTTGCTTGTTTCGAGCAATATTAAATTTGTGACAGCGTCCTCGCTGACAGCTCCCGAATATTTCCAAAATAGATGGAGACATAAATTTCACCGCTCGATATATACGTGTGCACACATATAGATCCGAGAACACACATAAATATACTCAAAACCAAAATATCCCCGGTATTATCGCGTATGTATGTATACCCGACGGCATCACCAAAAGTTAATAAACTATCGACAAATTTATCTTCGCCCGGAGCGTTTATATACGTGTTTATCTCCGTCCTGTTTATTTTTATATGCTTTCTGCTTATTTGGCAAATAAAAACTCGACGAATACGTGCTATTAGAATACAAACATGTGCCCGCTATAGCGTTACATACGCATTTGAAATGTTTACGTTTGTATTCGTGTGGGTATTTGCTTGATAATTATATAAGGCAATAAGGTGATAAATCAAGACATTATTCTCATATGTGTATTTGCTACATAAACGCCGCTATTGAAATCAGAACATATTGGACAGGTAAAATTGTTGTAAAAATCAATGACATTTAAATGACAACTATTACATTGCTTCTAAAAAGTGACACCATATAAGTTCTAACAAATGTCGTTAACACGAACACGTCTAGTAGCTTTTTTTAAACTATATAGCAACAAAAAGTAGCAGTAGCAGGTTGTATATACTCTAATTTAAGTTAAGAAGGTAGTACACTTTTCGCAGGAAAAATCAGGACACCAACAATCGAGAATTATAAATTCTTGGGTGTAAATGCAGCTTTCGGAGAACATATTTACTTATCAAATAGATTACTCATTTAGGCGTATTATTTGTATCAAAGGTAAAGGCTAAAGGATTTAAACACAAATATAAATGTACCTATGTATTGTAATGGGCCAACACAACTCTAATTTAGAAAATCAATCACACACACACACACACACACACAGATCAATTGTATCGTGTTGATGGCGAGTCGTACGTACTCTTGTATTCGACAAGGACGGTCGGATTTCACCAGCCACAGGCTCGTATGAACGCCTGAAATCGATCAAGAGATCTAAGAGATCCTCAAACACACATATTCTTGCGACATCATTCAAAATTTTAACATACCGAGCACTCAGTTATCGATTATTCATTTTTTAAGACCTTCAATCAAAAACAGGCACTAATATTACAGAAAATCACAAACTACTCACTTTGATAATTAATAAAATAATTTTAACACCCATTTTGGATAAGTTTTATGTCATTGCTATCGGCAGCATGGAAAAGGAATTTCTCTTCTCGGACATGTTTAACGTTTAGCAATACCAGAATCTCAAAGCTCACAAATCACCAATTATATATTGTAAATTCATTATTGTATAAAACCTCTGTAAAAAGTGAAAATTTCACATTTCCTGTCAAACATCTTAGAAAGTGCACGTACATGATAACTTTACAGAAAACAATTTTCAGAACGATCGATATGTAATTAACAGATCCTCAGGTGATCAAAAGAAAGTTTGTAGTACTATTTTATCCATATAATTCCTTTTAAATTAGAATTTTGCATTTTAAAAACATCACTGACAGGTATCTAAAAAGAGATTATTAATTTACAAAATTCGGCACACATACATAATTTTACTTGTAGAAAACGAATTTGATAATGAAAACCTTATTCAAAAATAAATTTCCAAGATATTTCTTCTAATTTCCAAATTCAAAACGCTGCTCTTTTATTTTGAAAAGACGCGGAAATTTCAACCAATCACAGCGTAGCATTTTACAAAATCGCAGCCAATTTCCATAGCAACGAGGAATTCAATGAGCTTTTAGTCGTGAAACGGGCAACACGCATGTTTACCGCCAGTTTGAGTCAACTTTAACCTCACTTAATTTTGTTTGAATCTTTTCTAAATTTTTTTATCCTGAAACTAAGGAAACAGTTAAGTCTCATATTCACC
This sequence comes from Protaetia brevitarsis, assembly GCA_004143645.1. Lineage (NCBI taxonomy): Eukaryota > Metazoa > Arthropoda > Insecta > Coleoptera > Scarabaeidae > Protaetia > Protaetia brevitarsis. The sequence goes on along the minus strand of RXPK01000945.1, from coordinate 122,925 downwards.
AACGCTGATTAAAGAAAGAATCCTTACCTTAAAAAAAACGATCTCCCAAAAAGTCCGGAAGAATTCCTGAAATCTACCTCAATAACCGATACGATCCCATTCCCAGCCTCTCCAGACACCGGACTCAGGGCGAAAAGGTTAGTCCGATCCATAGGTAACTTAGAGCGACAGGACATCATTTCGATCTCATCGATTAAATTTCACCGATATTTTACTCGCTAACCGATACTGTCAATGTAATGTAAGCATCAAGCAGATTCAGGTCGGTAACTTAGATGTTAATTTCATTTGTGAATTTATGAATAGAAATTTTTTTAATTTTAACAAACCTTTGAGTTTAAAAATATATTTATCATTAACTTGTTGCAAAACCACTAAACACTTTCAATTAAAAATTAACTTAGTGCCTAAAGAATTAACTTAAATTTCGAAACAGCGCCATCTTCTGGGAAGTAGATCAACCTAGATATTCTAGAAATCACCAATAAATTTGATATTTTAAAAAACAATTGACCGTGTGAAATTTTCATTTAAATTCCAATAATTATATTAAAAACACAATTAATTATCCATTCATATTTAATTACTAATTAATACATAGGTTACATTTATTTTCATTTATTTATTCTAACATTTAATAAAACAATCTTATATGTTATGTTATTTTAAACTGTTGTTTTTTTTTTTGTTGTGCTGATAAACCACCTTCCCAAAATTAAGGGACACGATCCCAGACAAGACCCTGAGAGAGAGATTAATAATTTATTTTAAATGTATTAGTCATATTTAATAAAAATATGAGTGGATGTGCGGATGTTCACTAACAAATAAACTATGTTGTTTTACCTGATTAATTTTTAAGAAAGAAATCAGTGCGTGGAATAAACAAGGGTTAAATGATTTAAAGCATATCGCAGAGACGGCAAAGAAACACGAAAATTCCATTTCTCACATGAATGCATGCGTGGATTTTAATGTTCTAGGCAAAGTGGACATATGTGAATAGTTAGTTAGTGTTTATTTGCGACATAAAATTAAGTACAACGAAGATGTGGAAAAAAATCGTCATATTTTGCGTCGGTTAATTATGTGTATAAAAAAATGTGAAATCTTATCCTATGTTGTTGGACAGTGTAAAATTGAAAAGTGAACTTTCAGTAATTTATGAGCGCCAGGACATGTGTGACGTAGTACGTGGTGTTTTGCCGCTTTTAGTGTTCGTAACATACAACAACTTAAAAAAAAGTTTTGACGGAAACATATAAACTGTTGGATATTATTTGTACAACCCCCATGTCGACAGCAGTATGTGAACGATGTTTTTCCACCCTCAAACGCATTAAAACTTCTCTGAGAAGCACAATGTCAGAAGATCGACTGAACGCATTTTTACAACAAAGTCATAGACGTCTTTTCCAGCATGAAAAATAGGAGAATGGATTTTTTGTACAAAAAATAGGCAAGTTCTTATATTGTGCCCGCCCTCTTTCATAACTCACGAGCCGCTACTGAAACTTACTTTAGAATAACTTTTTTACTAACTACTTACTGTAAGTATTGATTTAATGAATCATTTACATATTTCTTTTATCACTCTAGAAACGATTCAAGTGACAAGCTATCGAACTCGATTGTTTTTTTCTCAAAAGCTGATTACTTTACAGAGCAATCAATTTATGATAAGAGAATTATTACGAAAATATGTATAGGACGTGCTATGTTTTGCAAGCGTGTTATACAATCAACATGGCGCAAGCAATAACGAGTTCCTATACAATTAAATTGTTGAGAATAACATGATATTAATCGCGACATTTGATTCATCGACGCTATCTAAGTGCGTGTGAAGGATTACTTCCAACAAAAATTTGATAAAAAGGTCCCGATAAATACGTTTTAGACCGGCTATTAGGAAAAAGAGAAACAAATTACAGTGGAGTGGATATGTTGTTATGTCGTCTAATATAGTTTAAGTCAAATGGATGACTTGAAACGCGTCAGTATCACTATTAGAAAGTATTAGATAAAATATCTTTTTCTACAGTTTGAACACTCAATAAAAAGCATCGGTCACAAATTAGAACCCTGGAGTGTGCTAGATATCAAAGTTAATTCATATAGAATTATTGCATTAATTCTTTGATAATCGAATAGTAGACTTTCCACCACGATCTCCAGATTTGACAATTTTGGATTATTTCATTTATACCCTACACCTAAAAAATAGAGTATTGACAAATCGTAAAATATCACAAAAACACCTGAACTAAACAAGGGACTCGTGTACTTACGTGCAGTTTAAAAACTAAATATATGAAATTCTGAAGGAAATACGCTAGTATTTATATTTAAGTAGAGAGTTGGCTGGAGAGTAGCCCCACCACTCAATATTGTCACGGGCCGCCACTGGATAACACACAGTTTAAACTTGCTAAAAGCTATCTAAACAATAATCCTATCTTTGTGTAATCCATGAGGCGGTAGAAGAAACAGGACACACAATCTTAAGGTTACCGCTATATCATTGCAATTTAAATCCAATAAGGCTAATATGAACCCAATATTGTTGCAAATAATAAAACTTTTAATTGCCAAAGGTAAGAGAATGATTATTGATTGAAGGTCTTCAACTTGTAACTCCGGAAGCATGGAAAAATTGCATCAAGCACACCATTGACAACAAAAACGTTAAGTAAAATATTTGGCATTAGTATTTACTGTCGCTTTTAAAGTAATTAACAAAGGTTGTACAATTCACATTTTACTTTCAAATTGGCCAGCATTATTTAAACGTGTTGAATTTTGGCAGTGTTATACGAGCGCCGATTGCAGCGCCATCTACTACATTCTTAACGTGAATGGACTGTAGTCGCCTTTGTTCTCAGATTTCTTGCTTTGGAGTTTGCAGCACAAACAGAAACTCATTTTCTACTAATCATGTATCAACTGATTTCTTCTCTTGCTGGCCTTTTTAACCAAAACACTATTACATTTTAATAAACAAAAGTGAATATCTTTCCTGCGAGATAAACGTGACGTCATAACTCTTTCGAAGTCATTGCAAAAACGACACTACACTGAGAAAAATTAGTGTACAGAGCTATACGCAACGCTGTGTAGATTTAATTGTATATAATTTCTGCATCAATTGTGCATTTTAGGCAACAGTACTATTCAAAAATGTAAACTTAATTTGTGTATTTTCGATTGTGGGCTTTTATACACAAGGAATGTTTAAAAATGGCACAATGTATATGGCATATCCGATAATCGGTTGTGTTAGACAGATGTATATAATTTGTTGCTACGAGATGAACTTGAACTGCACTATGTTATTAAAATTTACTGTTATCAAATATTATACCAATATACATATGGTCAAAGAAATGTTCTACTGGCGTACTATAGATGGCACCACAAGTATTCTCTTATGGAAATACATTACCACTACAAATGCACAACAATAGCAAATGCTGGTGATGTCATCTGTAGTGCGCCAGTGGAACATTTCTTTGACAATGTATGTATGTATGTAAATAGAAGGGTGGTGTTACACTGCGACCTAAAGGATCTGTTGTGTCCCCTATTCTTGCTGCTTTACAGCTGGCCTTCCAATCCTATTCCTTTTAGAAAGTGTAGGATGTCAGACGGTCCCAGTCTAGGTAAGTCTCCCTCTTCGATTTCACATGCTCCCAGGTGCAATGCCCTCGAGTTGCACAGTGCTACGCAGTTTGAGAGGAGGTGGATGGATGTTTCATCCTGTTCCCCACAAAATCTGCATTCAGGATCTTTTTCCAATCCAAGCTTACTCAGGTGCCCTTTCAGTCTACAATGGCCTGAAAGTATTCCTGTTAATATGCGAACATTGTTCTTACTCAGGTTGATGCACTCTGTAAACCTCTTCTGGTTATAAGTTCCCAGAAGAATTTTACTTTGCCTCATTCCCTGGAGATTTTCCCAGTAACTGGATTTTCTCTGCTCCATTTCCATTTTTAGTTTCTTCAGTATTGTACTGCTACTTAACCCGCAGAAGGGTTCAGGCCCTACAAAAGGCATTCCAGCCCCTTTTTTTGCGAGGTTATCCGTTATTTCGTTTCCTTCCACTCCTGTGTGACCCGGAACCCACAGGAGGGTTACTTTATTTCTTTTGCCTGGCTCATTTAGTTTCCCTAGGCATTCCCAGACCATCTTGGAGCTGATTTCATATGAGTTCAGCGCCTTGATGGCTGCTTGACTATCAGACACGATGATAATCTCCTGCTTCCGATAGTTCCTATCCATAATGAACTGAACACATCTTCCAATAGCGTGTATTTCCGCCTGAAATATACTTGGGTATTTTCCCAAGCTTTCGAAATATGTAGTTCTAGGCCTATATATTCCTATTCCAGTTCCTTCTGCCGTTTTGGAGCCATCAGTATACTATTTGATGGCATTTCTATTCAAGTTCAAGATGGTGTTATGACCCCACTCGCTCCTGTTACTTAGCTTAATGGTGAATTCTTGCACAAAGCTAAATTTTTTTAACATATCATCCCGGGGCATATCCCAGGTTTGATCACCGTCAGGAGATTGAGGCCTATGCCTAATCATTCCTTCCTTGTCCATTCTTCAAGATCCAATACTACTTCAATAGCTGCTGTTGGGCAGGTTCTCATAGCCCCCGTTATGCATACACATGCTAATCTTTGCACTTTCGAGAGGTTAATTCTCGCGGTGGCCAGATTAGTTCTTTTGCTCCATGCTACTGATGCATAAGTGATGATCGGTCTCACTATCGCTGTATACATCCAAAGCAGTATTTTTGGGTTGCATCCCCAATTTTTCCCTGCAAAGTTTCTGCACACCATCAGAGCTCTTTTGGCCTTGTTGGTTACTTTCTTTGACAATACGTATACTCGTATAATATTTGGTATTATGTACCTTTGTAGAAATGTACCGCAACATTCCATTTTGTAGATAATTTATTGATGAATAATGTGTAATTATGTATATTTCAGTGTAAATGAGAATACAATACTTGTAACCTACCCCTTCCCGTTTATAAAAATACATGCGCATTAGATGTTTATCAGATTCGTATTGGATGCAAACAGTCACATGATCGTCACGTGCACCATGCGTTGAGTCTATTGGTAATTGATGTTCGTTTTAGCCATTTTAGGCAAATATATGCGTTTTGCACGTACAAGTTCTATCAGCTTGTATATTAGCGTTGACCGTTGCGTTCATTATTTTTTTCTGTGAAGATTGTTAGACGCGTATGTGTTTTACAAAGATGGATGATTGTTTAAAAAATATGTTAATAGAAAGGAAATTAGATGAATTACAAAAAAACATTTGAAGGTAAGTACTGCGATAAGAAATCTCAGGGCACCGCTTCGAACTGAGCCCTGAGCCTTTCCGAAGCTATTGTTGTCTCTTGCTATCTGGAGATGATATGAGAGAGACAACAATAGGTTCGGGTTGGTTCGTCAGGAGTGATATCCTAAGACTTCTTGTCGTTGGGTATACTTATTCTTAAGTTTATTAAAAACTTGTTAAATTATTACATGCTTTTATTTCTTCTCATCTCCCTACATCATTTGTACAATTAAATGCACATAATACACAGGTAAATTCACATAAATTTACAATAAAATGCATATATTAACACAAAAAAATGTACATTTTAGCAGCAGTCGATAGGGTTTTATGCACAAAATATGTATACTTATTGGAGCAACGTGCATTTCTATCTGCACAAGAAAACATTCATTATCACACAACAATGTATTTACATCTACACAAGAAAATGCCAAAATGTGCACTGAAAGTATAGTCGGGAAACAATATGTTTATATTTTGACATTTATTTGTTTAAGTTAATTCACAAATCGTGCATTTGAATACATTTATTTGTGTATAAACATCTACCACAACTACAATGTTTGTTTTCACACAATCTTTTATAAATTATACACAATGCGATCCTTGCAGCCGTCCTAAATACAATTTGTGCACACCTGATGCACAATTTTTTCTCAGTGTATTATTATTAAGAGATAGCTTTTTTTTAAAACATTAATTGACGTGTTTTGTGATTTCTTCAAGAAACATTAATTACGTTAGAGTTACCTACGTGAGTGTTTTCAGACATTTCGGACGTACGGTATATTTAGCAAAAGAAATTATCTTTAAGTTAAAATAAATGATTTTTTAACTGGCTCAATATGACCTCTTGAATTCTTGAAACATTCGAAACCAGACAATCGAGCGACTATTAACGACACGATTACCGACCTAGATATGTAAGAATAACAACGTAATAAATAATTTGTTGGCATTGTTTCTGCTGTTCGCATTTGTTTTTTTTTGTTCTCATCTTTGTCTAAATATTGTAATCCCATTCTCCGACTCACTGTACGCCTGTTGCTCTGGCCCATAACTTATTCAACGTAAATTGCCGTGGTAATGAAAGTAGCAAGTGCGGAAAATAAAACGTTTTCCCCGGGCAAACAATAGAACATAATTATCCTCACAGGTCGAACTGTGTCGCCCATTGAAGGGAACTGTCTTTCCACACTTATTAATCACCTTTGTTCGTGCGCTCTGCGAATCGTCTGTTTTTTTTTTTATGCTCGTCATTTCGGAATCGACCATTAATTATCCGGAATGTGTTGTTACATACTTGAGTTTATGTTGATATCGAACTGTCGGCATTGTGGTATAAGTAGGCTTGATTATTCAGTTATCTATAGCATTTTATCGTCTTGTTTGTGCTACTTTCCTTTTGTTTTCTACGAATCATATATCTTTCTTGTATTTTGGTAATGTCGGTGTCATAATAGTTTCTGGTATTAATTTGTATCCAACCGTTTGATTTCGGAAGATGATATAGTTGAAATAAAGTGTGTATTCTGTCCATAGATATAACGATTTAACTTATTCGCTAGCACACGAACTTCAGAAATATTTAATTAATCCTTGGAGCACGGGTGATTTACAGAGGCGTATTGACAAAGATTATTGTACTGAATGTCTATTATAAAAACATTTATGTTCGATTTTAAAATATATTGATATGCATGCATATGTGATGGTGCCTTTTTTAATGGAGATTTTCGTTTTTCTAAAGACAAAAAAAAAACTGTAAAAAGAAGAAATGCCTAAAAATATACACTAAAGTAAAAATATAAATAATAACTAAATAAGACTAGTATTACTAAAATACCAAAATAATATCAATGACAACTAACACTCTTATATTGCTTAAATTTTGTCGAATTCGTGGGCTACAATATTTTATTTATTTAATTCTGGTCAGGTAAAGTCAAGTAATAAACAGGTGTTTATTTGACAATGATGATGGTCGAGTGGTGAGGCGTCGGCGTTGGTGAGGTGATTCTGAACCCAGAGTTACAATCCGGGGGTTTACCTGTAAAGAAAAGCCACCTGAGCACTCCGGTCATCTTTAATTATAGCATATAGCAGGTTACACAGTTAGATGTCAGACTACAACTCTAACAAACTCGGTTCTCCCGAAATTTAATCTTCGTTGTGTTCGGTTCACCCAAACTTCGCTATGTCCTTGTGATTCGGGAGCTCGTGAGGCGCGAATCCCCCGCGGTTCACAGAAGGTGTATGCGAAACCGCCCGGCGGCCTCCCCGTGCCCTTATTTTTACGACCCCCGGGTCGCCCAGCGCCTGCACAAAGCGTGCCCCGCTAGGAAGACTAGCTTTTCCTAACCAAAGCGCCCTTAACTAAGCATGCTTAACGTTACTCAGGCTATTTCGCAAACCTAATTTCTTACTCTATCTTATACTAAAATAACGGGAATGTTCTGTGATTAAACTCACCTTTAAACGGGTCACAAACCTACACTCATTGTACCACGACTAATTCGTCACTCTACTCTAAAGTATATTATCGGAATTCAACCGTCTCAGCGTTTTGTTTATTTGACTAGTCGGCGTGCCGTAGCCCCTTATAGCGTTAAAGAAACGGCTGTCGGCATCGGTATCAAATTTCAGGCCTCGTCCGTCTACTTATCAAAATGCTTTTACAAGTATATATACAGTTCTCTCCGTAAAAATCGAGAATAGTTTAATACTTTTTGTACATAAATGGTAGACGGTACAAACAAATTAATGCAAAGGGAAAATATTTCTTACAAAACCAGAAAAAAGTCACTTATGCCAGAATAGCTATACAACTACTTCAGGAGCTCGTTTGTAATAAAGTATAAAGTCCTTTTTCTACCACAGATCAAGCGTTTCAGTAACTACAATAGCAATGCAGACATTTGATTTATTCTGTACACCCTAAGGTATTATTTCTTTGCATTTTTTTTTAAATACAGGGTGATTTTTTTTATCTTGTGACAACGGAATATCTCTAAACTACTGCATCAAATCAAAAAAAAGATCTTAATAAGATTTGTTATAATGTAGGGGGCTCATCGGATGGTGCCGAACTCGATCTCCCATCTCATCCCCCTAGAGTAGGAGTGGGAACAACTTTGAAATAAATCCGAATTTGTAGTACAAAATGGGAACCCCATTTTGTATTACAGATTCGGATTCTACGTCAGCAAGTATGTAGTTTTTGTTTGAAACTTTTTGAAAAAAAACATGATTGTGAACGTCTAGAAAAAATACACAAAAAAGAGAAGCAGGCAAACATGATTTTGTGTGTTTTTTTTTATTTTAACATAAACTAACATTTCAAAAAAGCCATGTGTTCGAAACTGTGCCCCTTCACTTTGATACATTTGTTTATTCACAATTGAATGCTATTCAATGCTATTCAACGATACAAAACCGTACTTTATTCAGTACTTGATGACAAGCTGTGAATACTTACACATTGTCCGATCCCCATTTAGATTATTAATTATTAATCCAATACAAATTAGTTAGTGTTGAATATTTGAACAGTAATGGAGGCTATAGAGGGTATGATAAAATAAAGTTCTTCGTTGTTGAATGGCTTTTTGAAATGTTATTAATTTATAAATAAAAAAACAAAATCATGTTTGCTTGCTTCTCTTTTTGATTGTTTTATTTCGAAAATATGTAATGTTGCAAGCCACATCTAATCTTAGTACATTAGCACTGACACAATTCACATTTTGGACTACTTGCTTTAATAAATTACATATTTATTTCTGTTATATTTAGAGCACCATAATCTTTAAAGGGTATGTAATTTTTCTATTGATATTTCCAGTAATGATAATGTTTTAAGGTAACAATAAAATTAATTTCTAATTATTTCTATCGGTGCATCAACATGGATTTATGCCTGGAAGATCTACATTATCAAGTTTGGCTAATATTACTCAATGTATTTCAACAGCTTTAGATAACCGTAAGCAGGTCGATGTTATTTATTCCGACTTCACTAAAGCATTTGATTCGATTGACCATAGAACACCATTAGTTAAACTGGATGGTATTGGTTTTGGACCGATGCTACACTGAGAAAAATGAAAATGTCCGCACAACAAAAATTATTATTTTGAACTTTTTGCATCCACTCAACCAGCTTAACTTAAATTTTATTGGAAAACAGCAACTTCATTGAAAGGAAATGCATATTTTAGTTGAATTATATTAGTTAATTCAAACAATTATTTGCTTTAAACGTCATACTGGAACTATAAAATTAGTTAATTGAATGCATGTGCGGCCGATTTGAACAAACATTTGTTTTAATTCAACATTAAGATTATTGGATGAACCACAATTGTAGATTGATTGAACAATATTAGTGCAACTAATTCTGCGTAATTGATTTAATCATTCCGGTGGTTTGAGCATATTTAAATACAAAAATTTGTTGAGCGAAGCGATTATTGGTTGAATCAGCATATTTTTTTTCTCGGTGCACTTAAGTTAATGGAGTAGTACACTTCTCACAGGAAAAATCGGGACACCAGCAATTCAGAATTTAAAAATTTCTTGATTGTAAATGCAACTTTCGGAGGACGTATTTACTTATCACAGCCATAAATCACTTAATTATGTATATTACTGCGATCAAAGGTAGCGACTAGAAATTTAAACAGAAAAATAAATATATAGAGAGAAAAAGGTTTATGTATAGAATAAACAAATCGGAGTTTCGGTGGCGGCGTTTCCTTTAGAAATACAATGAAAGAAAAATACTTAACAACAAAAAGAACTCTTGAATAGACGGCTTCATTCAGAAATATATATGTATTTAACTTGTTCGATGTTATGTAGAGATAATTCTTTTTTAAGAAAACATGGGATGGTGATGGGATTTTATTATTTAATATTATGTTACTTGTTAGTGCTGCTTTGATATTAGTTACTTACTTCGATTTATGCTCGCGAGTATTAGTTTAGCAATAGACAATGTGTCAGTCAGCCTCCTCAGTTTTGGGATAATGTGATTTTCACAGATTTATTGACTACACTATTATTGATGTATTAATTTCTATTGTTGTTTTGATATTCTTAAATATTGTATTACTACAAAGTTTCCTTCTATCTATAAAAAAATACCAAAACCAGGTTTAAGATTATTTATAAAATTCTTAAATAAAGCAATTAAGTTCGCAAAGAAATGATTTATTTTATGAACCTTCCGTTTATTGTATTTTCAGGAAATATATTTTAGCTATCGCCTGTGTAATCTGACGTCGTTGATCTATGTTCTTGAGATATGGCCAACACTGGGTCTCTTTACAAAAGGACAGGTTTATTAACAATTATTTAAAATATTATTGGATTTATAATACATAACAAACATGGTAAGAAAGCATATTGTTCGTCAATCTCAGTTAGTGCTAAAATATTTATTTTTGAATTTGATGTATCAAATTCAAAAAGTATTTAATACTTTTTCGTTGCTACTGCCTGAAGCTGTGTTACAGACTAAAAGTGTTAGTTATGTTTCAATAAAATAGAACGACATTGGATTACACAGGCGACAGTTAAGATATATTTCTTGAAAATACAATAAACGTAGGGTTAATAAAATAAATAATTTCTTTGCGAAATTAATTGCTGTAAAAATGTAAATAATAATCTTAAACTGTTTTTGGTAATTTTTTAAAACAGAAAAATATTTTGTAGTAATACAATATTTAAGAATACTAAACAACAACAATAATGAATACATCAATAATAGTGTATTTAATCAACGTGAAAATCACATTGTTCAAAAACTCAGGAGGCTGATTGACATATTGTCTATTGCTAAAGCAATACTCGCGAGCATAAATCAAACTAAGTAACTAATATCGTAGTAATAGGTAAAATAATTTTAAAATCCCATCGCCATGTTTTTTTTTTAAAAAAGAATTATCTCTACATAACATCAAACAAATTAAATACATATATGTGTATTTCTAAATGGTGCCGTCTACTCAAGAGGCCTTTTATTTGTTATGTATTTTTTTTGCATTAATATTTCCGTATTCGGTATTTCTAAGAAAACACCGCCACCGAAATTCCAATGTGTTTATTTAATGTATAAACCTTTTTCTCTATATATATATTTATATTTCAGTTTAAATTTTTAGTCTTTGATCGCAATAATATACACAAAAAAGTGATTTATGGCTTTGATAAGTGCATATATCCCCTGAAAGCTGCATTTACACCCAATAAATTTTAAAATTCACGATTGCTGGTGTCCCGATTTTTCCTGTGAGAAGTGTACTGTTAAATAGAAGTGCTTACGTTTTTTATAATGGATATTCATCCTACGAGTTCCCACTTACATCTGGTGTGCCTCAAGGGTCGCATCTTGGGCCTCTGCTATTTAATATTTATATTAATTATATAAGCAGAGAATCCTAGTGCTTCCATGTTTGCGACACAATTCTTGTGTCATGCGCAATTCCGTGCAAAAACCTATATAATAATGTCAAATGCGAAATGTTAAACCAGGAGCTGCACTACCAACTTATATAAAATGTCAGCACAAACAGTGTTACAAACTGGAACTTTGTGTCACTATTTTCCAGCAAAACAGTTGTACCAAGTGTTTATTGTATATGCAAAATAGAAAAAAGAAATTTGGTGTACGAGTTTAAAATATTAAGAAGACAACCGGTTAGCATCGTTGCTTACAAATTGCCTTTTCTATTTTGTTTTTGCACGTTTTAATATTTATTCCTTCTATTTGGTGCTTTATTTAAGAGTTTCATCCGAATAAATCTCCACGAGGTAGCGACAAACAAACAATTTATCGTTTTTTTTTTGTTCCCCCGTAGTCAAATTAATCCGAGAGCTATTCAATTTCCTCGCTCCAAAATATCCCGAAATTTATAGTTTCTTCCTCTGACAGGTTACTCGCTCCTTCTTCTGAAGTGTCGCATATCGATTAGGCGTCGGTCGCGAAGCCGTGCGAGCGAGAGAGACGAACCGAAGGAGAAAGACGCACGTATTAGAGCGAGAACGAGCGCATCAGCCGATATATACAAAGGGAAACCAACCATCCGGTGTAGAGTCCGCGTTCCCGATAAAACTCCATTCCGTAAGCACGCTGGCATACCGAATAGCGATAGCAGAGAGGAGGTGAGGAAAGAGCGAGCGAGACAGCTAAATACGAAGGAGCTGCAGCTAATGGCTAATGTTTCCGAGAACAGAGGCTGTCTAACCGTGACACAATAGAAGTAAATGTGTTTTTGTCAGTTATGTGAGACTGGACACAGGTAAAATTTTAATTGCTCTCTTACGACGAAATTTACTTATCCAATCGGATGGTTTACGAAACCGCAACCGTGGCCTTTCGCTTCGTCCTCGTCGTATTGTCGCAACTGTTGTTTTGTTTGGTATTTTTAAGACGGTGCCAAAAGATTGCAGCGTCATAAATGAATGTACACATCAAAAAATGGTCGGTAAAATTCCTGTAGGATTTTGGAGCAATTTTGTGCCCATAAAACCGTACAGGTATTTTACTTTTAGAAGAAATATTTCTAACTGTTTTTCGAATGTAATCAGGAATAGTAAAATTTCAAAATATGGGTAACTTCAACGTGAATACCATTCAGCCCTTCAAAACACCGGGAGTAGACTGGATTTTTCCAGTCTTACTTCAGAAAGGGCAGGAAGAAAGAAATCCTTCCTCACATGATTCGGATAAGCCGAAGTAGTCTGGAGCTGGGTTATATTCCAGAAGCTTGGCGAAGGGCTAAAGTCACCTTCATACCAAAAGCAGGGAAAAAGGACACTACGCACCTTAAATCCCACAGACCTATCAGCCTTACATCAACCTTTTTGAAAACGATGAAAAAGCTGTAGATAATTATATCAGAACAGACATCCTAGAGCTGGTGCCGTTGCACCCCTGTCAGCACGCCTATCAAACGGGCAAATCCACTGAGATTGCATTAGTGGAGCTGACGGACCAAATCCAAAATGCTTTGAAGAATAAAGAAACAGTAGTGTGCGCCTTTCTAGACAGAGAGGGCGTTTTTGACAACACTCCACACGAGTCTGTCAAAACAGTATTAATTAATAGGGGGATAGACGGCGTGACTTCTAGATGGATGTCGCAGCTACTGTCTACCAGGTCGGTGGAGGCGGAGGTGGTATATCTCGGTTAGTACGACCAGAGGATGCACACAGGGGGGAGTTAAATCACCACTTATGTGGAGCCTAATAGTAGACGAACTCTTATGCGGACTGACGGATCTAGGCATACCTTGTCAAGGGTATGCTGATGATATTGTCATATACGCAAGAGGCAAATTTGGGAATACCCTCTGTGACATAGTTCAAAGAGGATTGAACTTCACGAGAAGATGGTGTCAATCGGTGGGACTCAATGTCAACACGACTAAAACTACCTTAGTAGCATTTGCTAGGAAAAGAAAATCCAATCTTAAAACCATAGAAATGGATAGGCGAAACATAGATTGGAGAACGGAGGTTAAATATCTAGGCCTTACTCTAGACACTAAACTTTTATGGAACAAACATGAACTTGAAGTAACCAACAAGGCCAAAAGAACTCTGATGCTGTGAAGAAACCTCGCAGGGAAAAATTCATCACTTAGAATACACACACAAGAACTAATCTGGCCACCGCGAGAATTACCTCTTGAAAGTGCAAAGATTAGCATGTGCATGCATAACGGGGGCTATGAGAACCTGCCCAACAGCAGCTATCGAAGTAGTATTACCCCTCTCCATGTTGTAGTAGAGGGCGTGGCAAAAAGAACCACACTCAGAATGGTCAAGGAAGGAAAGATTAGGCATAGGCCTCAATCTCCTGACGGTGATCAAACCTGGGATATGTTTCGGGATGATATGTTAAAAAAAATCAGCTTTGTGAAGGAATTCATCATAAACCTCAGTAACAGGAGCGAGTGGGATTACAACACCATCTTCAATTTGAATAGAAATGCCATCAAATGGTATACTGATGGCTCCAAAACGGCAGATGGAACTGGAATAGGAATATATGGGCCTAGAATCACATATTTCGAAAGCTTGGGAAAATATCCAAGTATATTTCAGGCGGAAATACACGCTATTGAAAGATGTGTTCAGTTCAATATTGATGGAAATTATCGAAAGCAGGAGATTATCATCATGTCTGATAGTCAAGCAGCCATCAAGGCGCTGAGCTCATATGAAATCAGTTCCAAGATGGTCTGGGAATGCCTAGGGAAATTAAATGAGCTAGGCAAACGGAATAAAGTAACCCTCCTGTGGGTTCCGGGTCACAAAGGAGTGGAAGGAAACGAAATAACGGACAATCTCGCAAAAAAAGGGGCTGGAATGCCTTTTGTAGGGCCTGAACCCTTTTCCGCGTTAAGTAGCAGTACAATACTGAAGAAACTAAAAATGGAAATGGAGCAGAGAAAATCCAGTTACTGGGAAAATCTCCAGGGAATGAGACAAAGTAAAATTCTTCTAGGAACTTATAACCAGAAGAGGTTTACAGAATGCATTAACCTGAGGAAGAACAATGTTCGCATGTTAACAGGAATACTTTCAGGCCATTATAGACTGACAGGACACCTGAGTAAGCTTGGATTGGGAAAGGAATCTGAATGTAGATTTTATGGGGAACACCCATCCATCTCCTCTGGAACTGCGTGGCACTGTGCAACTCGAGGGCGTTGGACCTGGGAACATGTGAAATCGAAGAGGGACATTTACCTAGGAGCCTAAACAGCTCCGGAAACTGCTTAAGCTGATTGAAGCTGTTCTAATAGCTGTTCAAACTGTACCAAGAGCTGTTTAAGCTGTGCCAGGGCCTATTTAGCTGTTCTAGGAGATGTTTAAGCCGTTTCAGGAGCTGTTCAAGCTGTACGAAGAGCTGTTTAAGCTGTTTCCGGAACTGTTTATGCTGTTCTAGGAACTGTTGAAGCTGTTTCGATAACTGTTTAGAGACTGTGATAGGCATCCGGAAAAACCGGAAGTAAAATAAATTTAGACCTCCTATGTAAACCTTATGGGATTTTGTGCCAGAACTCTTGTAGCATATTTACTGGAGGAGAGGGATGAGAAGAAGAAGAAGGAGAAGAAGAAGGAGGAGAGGGGGGAGAAGAAGATTCTAATAGACACATTTTGCTTTATGGCTTTTATCAATTATTTTCAAGTCAAAACTGTATCTTTTCATAAGGAAGAAATATGCTTGTTAAACCACTATTTGTTTCATGTATTTTTCTCTCAGCATCTAATAAATATTTAAAAGAATAATTTATTTGGGTTAATCCATACTTATTAACGACAAATAAATCATTTCTTCAGTGTACGAGAAGCATGTAAACTCTTGCTTGATATCGGTGCTACATGCATATCGGCGTATCAATTAATTCTACCTGTATCCATGTGCAGTGCACAATGTATGGTATCTATTATCTGGAATAGCTTTCATGACAGCGGCGACAGATCTTAACTAATTCGTCACTTCCTGCTAAGCGAAATGGGACAATTACAAGAAGTGACGTCCATAATAGTGACGAACTTCCAGGTTCAGCTAATCTACATTAGGAAATTGCACGTCGCGCGCTGCTAGGCGCCGAGGAAACGGTCATAATTTAACAGCTAATCGTTAATCCTCTCGAAAATACTGCCACTGCGTCAGTAGTAAAAATGATGAAGCTTCTTTTACGATTTATATAATAAAATGGTTAAAGTGTTCCCGCATTGTGGGAGAAAGTTTCAATTTCAGATTTATAATGTTGATTGGATGCACTACATACTGCAAATGTATTGAACAAAATATATAACGAAGAAAACAGTTGGAAATAGATATAGGGAAAGGCATAGAAAATCGAACTGCATCCGACCATCTAATAATGTACAACATTTGAAAAATCCAACTTTTTCAACTTTGAAAATGGTGTAATTAGTTATCAAATTTTTGACACCTGTATGCGATAAATAAATTGTTAATGTAAATTTCGAAAGTACCGTTCTTCTGCTTCTATTTACTCTAGAAGCACTTATCACCAGTCTAAAATGGGTAAAAGGCGCAGTGTTGAAAATGCATATTTCAGAATTTTCAAAATAATCAAGATATCTCAGAAACAAATGAAAATGGGTATGAGACCAGATGGAACTTATCACGAAATTTTCTCAGGAATCCGAAAAAGAGATACTATACCGGGTATTCCATACTGAGAAAAAAATTTAATAACCATAAATAAAAATACAATTATCGTAAGTAAAAAGTTCAACTGGATAGGGGACAAAAGCACAGATTACTTAGCACTAGTAAAAAAGAGATCCTAAACACTGACACTAACAAGAAGCAATCTAAGTTACTTACGGTCTGCTTCATACCGGTAACTTATGAAATTACCTATGACAATTAAACTGAAGTAGTTAAGCCAAAGAATATATGTAACTGCAGTAAGCAAAGATTTGCTCTTGTCAAGTAGTAGGTGTATTGCTGTGAGTGAACTATTCTATTACAGCTATCACACCTTCATAATTAATACAAGCTATTTAGATTACTTGTGACAAGGAAAGAGTATCATTAATGCACGTTCACTAAATACCTGATATGTAGAAGGTAATGGTTTGCTATAAATATACAATATACTTACCTTAAATTTGTTGTGTTCAACTATAGGTAGTGTAGGAAACGAGAAAGTTTAGTGAATATTTATTAAGTAGCTTACTGTGTACTCTGTGTGAATAACTGATAAAGTACAAAAAAAAGTTCTGCAAATTTTCGATAATTTATGCAACCACAACTATAAGTATTGCGTACCGAGCAATGCGTAATTCAAAATTGTTTGCAAATAATTTTTAATTACTATTCAGTGTGCTGTAGCTTCGATTGCATTAATAATGGAAGATTAAATTCGCATTTATTTTGCTAAAGATGGTACATAATACTTATTACTTAAGAAAAAAAAAAGCAGTATTATTAGTAATAGTTTTATTTTGTATAGGACAAACACAGTGACTACCTGATATGAATGAAAGATATTGATTTCACTTTAACAGTTTTTTTTTTAAACAATTTACAACGCAATGACTCATAAAATATATTCCTTAATAATGAAAAAATGAACAAAGCAATAATAAAAGATAAGGTAAATGGGGCGCCCTTGAAACGTTATTTAGTTATTGAAGTTATTTAAATCTAAACAAAGGACAAAGAGAAATATGGCTTTGAAGTTACAACTAATAAAAAACAAAGAAATAATATACCTAGGCGGTAAACTTGCGGTTTCTGTTGGTTCTTTGCACTGGACGTTGTCTCGGCGAGTTAATCCTCTGTCGGCGTACCGCGTGGCGGTTACGTCCGGTGATCGCCTCGAAAACGGCTACTTCGTCGGGGTATCCCTAACTGCAGGTGGCACTTGGACTGTCATTCAGCTAGCGACGGCATCCACACTTTAACTTCACCAGCGGGCGCAGATATCATCACAATGATGGGGAATTCAAATATCCCACCAAGTGGTTTAAAACTACAATCTTGAAACATCCGATTGCTTATAGGCTCGGTACTTCTTCTTTCGCTGGGATTCTTTATACGGATGGGGCCTTGAGTTAACCCACCCGGTATTTTTAATATATTTGCCTTCCAACTGGCCTACAATGGCCGTACTCCTTGGCCATTCTTTTTCGACAACGACTCTTTCACACGTCCTCTTACTTGACGCCAGCCCGTAGCAATCGGGGACTATTTCATTACTTTGTCGCATTAGCCAATCAGGAATAGTAAAACAATCACGGGGTGGCAGCAAAACTGAAATAATCATAGTTGTGCCAAGTTGTTACCTATTTAAGAAAATACGTGAGTTTAATAGCGATCAGCATTGTTGTTAGTTCTACTAACCATGTGCTGTAGTTAGATACAGTACCAGTAGTCATAAGTAACACTTTGTTTACCACAAATTTGTCAGATCCGCTGTGTAATAGCCGTTAATAAAAGCACTATTTACAGTAACAACTTGCATTCAGGAAACCGGGTTTAGTTGCAGGTATTAATTAACGAGAATAGTTCCAAGTAAAACTTTATCTATTGTAAATAATTTTTTATCAAGTAAACACTTTACTTAGCTCATTTTTCTCAGTGTGACTAAATAATTTCCCTATGATTGTTAATAAGAAAATTATAATACAGTAGCTTTGCTGTTACGATTTTTTTTCGTGAAGTTTTCTGGCACTCTGCAAACGATTTTGTGCATTTAAAATAAGGGAGTTAAAGGCGACTTCCGGTATAAGCGGAAGTGGTACGATCTTGATGTCTAAAAATGAGAGAGAATCTTGAGTAACACTAGGAGTTCAAAAATACAGAATTCTAAGTTTTTTTTCTCTAACCACCGAAACTTCTAACGAAGGGCTACCCTGAGAAACCTGTACATTATTATTTTTAACTTACAATTTTGATAAAATTATTCACGATATGAACACAATAAAGTATTAAATGATACCTTCTTCGCTAGTTCAATGGTTTGCAATTTATTGTAAGAACGAACATATTGCATACCTTAATGATAGGTGTGACTGACTTACGCCGCGGTCACTGTTTGAGTGAGAGTTTGGTGTGTACTCCCTAGAGGGCGTGCATCGAAACTCGTGATCTCTTAGGAGGAAATCGAAAATAATATTCGAGACACATTGATGACAGTGAATTTGCTCTTGGAGCAATGCTAAAGACGCTTGGTAGGCAGGAACTCACATCTCTATTCCCTTTTCTGCTTGTTTGGCGATTCCTATGTATTTAGATAACGAGAAGTTCAATAAAAATTAAACAAGGTGATCACCAAAATATTAAAAATATATGGTTGTGATGATAAATAATTATCGATACTGTGAAAATAAATAATGGCAAGAAAGAATGTTAAATCAAATTACCTATCAATCAACCGCGAAGACATAAACGAAAATTTAATCAAGGCGAAGATGCGTGCTCACAAAATAACGTTTCTAAATTATTATTATTATTAATATGACTCACATTATGCGAATGCCTACGTGCGATTACGTATGCTCGCCTAATAAATTCGTCTTTACGATGACGGCGTGCTCACACGCATGCTTTAAGTATCTACATATGCATTTTAAATCGTTAGTGTTTGGTATAATGTTCGGACGAATGAATTTTAACGAGTGAGCGTTTGATACGCTGCCAATTCGTTTGATGGGGATTTGGTGAGAGACAGACATTGTGTAACTAATAGTTTATCAAACGATTTTTCATCTAGTCATCAGCTATATACTGGGCCGCTTTAAGCATCCTTAATGAGAATCGCGATAAAATCTTATTGCCGTAACCGCGACCTTTTGGATTTTGTTTGGTGGGATGTAATAAATGGAGAAAATTGTAGTTCTTGAATTCGTTTATTTAGTTGATATACGTTTAAGTATGTTTTTATACAGTACGTTCTACTGTCCTAGGGTCAGCTGATGTTATCCGAACGCCTATGCAATATACCACAGATGGCCTCACAAATGACACTCGTAATGACATGTTGCAATGCTATTAAATGCAAATAAAAATAATTCTAAAATAAATAAATATTCTTACATAGATAGGAAAAATAAAATTAAATATATTTAAAAAAAAAAATAAAATCACTTCTAAATACGACAAACTGCTTTCAGCAATAAGGGAATCAATACTAAATATACTCCATTTCAAAAATAAAAACACTTTCAGTAATAACACAAACTGCCTTGACAGAAAAGTCAGATATATCGTTTAAAATATAAAAAAAACCAGATTCTATGCAAAACGATCTCCAAGCTAAAATGCTGAAATAGGATGCCTAAAATGCATTTTATTTTAAATTAGATTTATTATTTATTTCCTTGAATGCAGTTCTGAGAAAATACAACATGAAAATTAACACGAAAAAGACGAAGATAATGATGATAACAGCAGGGAATGAAGAGCAAATAAGAATATATTGTTACGCTACACAGTAGCATACAGCCCGGATTAAAAAAAATAAATTTTAAAAGAAATATATTAATTAAATTAGAAAAAATCAAATTTTATATATCCCAGTGTCATCTATCTTTATTAATTTTGATTTAGAAGTGTGCTCTCTCACCAGCCAGATGGCATGCAGGGCGAGAAATTTCCGATCGAGGGGCGGTGACATAAAAAAAATAACAAATAGCTCGTTACTCTCTTATATATTTCAGTAAGAGTAGAGATTCTGAGCAATGATGTTGTCAATTGTCCTCTCCTTCAAATTCACTGTCAATGACCAGTTTAAATGATATCATAGGCATGATAATGTCGTGCCTCAATAGATTCAATCTCTTATGTAAAATTAAAACATTTAAGTTGGATAAATGATTTTTATTTATAAAAAAAAAATTCTAAATGTGAACTTGTTAAAATCAGACATATATCTTTGGATAATTATCTCAGGTAAGTCCGTGAGTCCGTTTAATTAATAACACTAAAGTTTCATTAGTAATTCCACCTTTTGTAATTCAAATTCATAGTTACATAAGTTAAATTTTTAAAAGTCCCGCGTTTTCTGACCGTTCAAACGGAGTTATGTTAGGCTTAAAAAGACGTGTGAAACAGAGTAGCCAACCTTGATGGTAAATTCCTGGATATTGATTCGTAACGTAAATACATAACAAATACTTATAAACCTATTTACACAAATTTCCCCAAGTAACTGCGAACGGTTTCGCAGACATACAAACAATATTCTAACCTCAATTCTTTCTGAACAATAAAAATGAAATTTCTTATAAGTATAATAAATTTAGATTAGAATGGAAATAAAACGTTTATTTTTAGGTAGATTTGACGAGGATACCTTCTACAGGGCCGGATTCTGCAGACATCGGAGTGGTCAGGATGTTCAGGTGGCGAATGAGGCCCTGGTACATCATAGGTACTTCATATCACGGAGTCTGACTCATTCAGGACAGGAACATCACAACAGGAAACTCAGGAAAATCGTCGTTGAAGAAAAATTACCCAAAAATTGCAGGTAATTTGGATAATATTTATGTGAAAAACTTTGTTTAACAATTAACAATTATTTTTAGGTTGTAATATGGGAATAAATTGGATTTTATCGAAATAGCCGTTAAATTTTCAAGAACAAATTGAGATAGGTCTGCCTCGAACAAAGTTCGGTTAGTGAATGGTTCGAATTGAAAATGTTCTAACTGATTTGAAAGCGATTGTCTTCGTCAAGGAGTCCAACTGTCTGTGAAAATCCGTTAATGTAACCGAAATGAGGGGAACATCCATTGTTTTATATATGAGAATGCCCATGTGATCGAAAGAACTGTCAGATGTTTAAACGAAGTGAAAATAAATAAAATTACAAAATCTGGAATCACCTATAAATTGAATATGATAAAGGTATGTGTCAGTAGATCATGAGAAAAATACATTTGAAATTTTTAAACACTTATTACTATATAAAATTAACAATCTTAAATTGATTATTGCACCTGTAGGCAACCATTTATACACATAGAATTGTTACAGAACGCAATTTCCAGCAATTTCCCCAAGTCTTTCTGTTGACATATCAAAGCAATTGGACTGCCAATGCATATACAAACGTTATTAGACTAAATTTAACTGACATAAATACACAATAAAAATAATAAAACTGTTCATTTGAATTGCACTTGGATCCAATTTTGATCTGTCAAAATCTATTGTAATAAATATACTATTCAAATTCTAATATTCATTTTCCATGTGTAGGTATATCACTGCTGATCGTCATGCTTCCTGAAGGGAAAATTGTGAAGAAAAATGCCTTGAAGGACTTGTCAAATGCAGAGATTTCCTACATCACCTGGACATCGTCTAGCTGTCTGCTGCTACATATTATATCCTTTTTCTATTATATCTAATTAGTTTTAAAATATAACTAAGTAAAATAATAACATTCCTTTTTTAAATAATAGTAGAATATGGTTGCCATCACAATATATTGATGGGGAAAAGATACAACAAGTTTCTGAATATAAATATCTAGGAGTTACAATTGAAAGAAATGGAAACGAAGACATAGATATTACCGAACGAATTAACAAAGCTGTCAAATTACACCATTCCAATGAAGAAACATTTATATTAAAAAGAAATAATCTAACAAACTAAGATGATGGTATACTACAGACAATATTACAGACCTATTACTCAACCTATGAAAGTGAAACATGGGTTCTCACAGATAGACTCAAAAGCAAAATACAAGGCATGGAAATGAAATATTTGAGAGGCATTATGGGAATAGCACGTAGGGACAGAATCAGGAACACGGACATAAGGGAAGAACTAGATGTAGAGCCCATCTTGCAATATATGGAGGAGAAACAACTAAATTGGTGAGGGGCATGTACAGAGAATGGAGGCAGACAGGCAAACGAGAAAAGTAATGGAGGCGAGGATTATAATCAAAAGGGGACCAGGAAGACCAAGGATAACGTGGAATAAAGTGGTAGCAGGGGCAATACTGAGAAGAGGACAAACGGTGATAAACGCAAGAAAACTAGCGGGAAATAGAAAGGAATGGAAGGACTTTGTACATTTGACTTAAAATCAAACACAAATGTAGCAAAAAGAATAGAATTTAATTTTATTATTACTACCTCTACACCGAAAGGTAAAAGAGGCATGTGATTATATTATATTTATTTCTTCAATAAAAGATGTTTGATTTCATTCTAGTTATGTAAACATGTAGAATTTGTCACGTATTTTTAGTTCTATTTAATCGATGTGTGTGTGTGTGTATGCCGTGACGTAAACAAGGAAGGAAGCGACAAATAAACAAGTTTGCCGCGAACATGAGGACAGCGCCGCGTCTCTGATTGGCGGACAGCCCAGAGAAGCAGGTGGGAGAGCGTAGGTACGCAAGCGAATAAAGGAAGTCGTCTGCTCGCGTCCAAAGCGAGTGGACGTGCTGTTCGGCGCGAGAGCGGTCGTATAAGAACCCGCCATTAGGTGCTGATCACAACACAGTTATACATATTATTCAAAGTGAATTGCGTAGCGAGCTGATGGTAGTCCCACGATTACTGAGTGCCTGTTGTGCCAAGGAATAAACCTCGTGAGGAACTAGTGGCGCAATGATATTAAATTGCGTTTTACAAACTGTGTTGTACCACCGCATTCTAGAAATTTGCCGATCGAGAGGGACGAATACAGCTTCCAGAGGGTAGGACGACGTAGTTGCATCGAGCCAGTTTCCGGACGACACCGCCACGAGCGTATACAAAGGAGGGGGGGGAGCAATTACCCCCTCCCCCCATGAGCCAGCGAAACCTACTTTTAAATCGAAAGCTTACATTTAAAGACAAACATTCATCCTTCCCTTTTTCCTTTTTTTTGTGTAATTAGTCCTCCCATGATGACACTATTGAAATTGTCTAACCTAAAAAGAGACTTAAATAAAAACATCATCTCCATTACCCCTCCCCTATAAACTCAAGTTGTATACGCACCTGGACACTGCTGTGTGTGCCGAAAACCATACTGAGCACTCCAAGACCACACCCAGAGCCGAGAACCGCCAAAATTGCAAGTATTACCGCCTGTTTCCCATTCACACCCAGTGTAGATACCATTTAATCAGGTTGAATTTAGTGAATGACCTAAATTGTGAATGTGGAGGTATTGAGGATACTAATCATATTTTCTTTGGATGCCACAGAAGATTCCTTCAAATTGATGGATTAATTTAATATCCCATACAAGATGGAATGTCGCCTCCATTTAAGATCGACACCTTTTAGCTTCTGAAAATGTTGACATTTTTCATCTGATTTTTAAGTTTGTAAAATTGATTGATTGATGAGAAAAAGGAGAAGTAGGAGAAGGAGAAGAAGTAGAAGAAGGGAAAAAAGAAGAAGTAGAAGGAGAAGAAGGAGAAGGAGAAGGAAGGAGGATAAGGAGAAGGAGAAGGAGAAGAAGGAGAAGGAAGGAGAAGTAGAAGAAGAAGAAGAAGAAGAAGAAGAAGGAGAAGTAGGACAAGAAGGAAAGAAGGAGACGGAGAAGAAGAAGGAGAAGAAGGAGGAGGAGAAGGAGAAGGAGAAGAAGGAGAAGGAGAAGAAGGAGAAGAAGGAGAAAGATAAGAAGGAAAAGGAGAAGAAAGAGAAGGAGGAGGAGGATAAACTCAAGTTGTATACGCGCCTGGACACTACTATGTGTGTCGAAAACCACACTGACCACGCCAAGACCACACCCAGAGCCGAGAACCGCCAAATTCGCAAGTATTACTGCCTGTTTTATTCGTTCATTAGTTTATAAATTCGAAATCATAATTTTATTCCCGTTTTATTTAAATTTAACAATTTCAATTCAGTCAGTAATATACCAGGGACTCCCACTCATTATTTCTTTACTACTAAATAATGGTTATTTATGTGTGATGTTTTTATTTGTATATTTTTCTGCCTTCATTGTTTTCGAATAAAATATTGTAGAGGTAAAATCAATTTCTTTTATTATTTTATTTTGTTAATTAGTATACTATACTATATTTTAAATACTCATATAGAATTGCACAACCTGGTGGTTATTTTGATCGATAAAAGATTATCATGCTAGTTTTTTTAAAATTTATTGCAATCAATTAATAGATATTATCATTTATCAATCTTACGGTCCAATAGAAAATATAGTATTCCTAAGTAAATTAACGACCCATTACATATTTCAATCTGACGTATTGCTGTGGACTGGTGCCCCGGTTTTCGCAAGTTCAGATGTTTTCATGTTTACTCCGATCAGGCTTTGTCAATGTCTCGGGTGGATTTTCACAGATGTATATTTTATTTTTATATAAGATTTAGTTAATGAATTGATTGTATGATTTATTTAGTTAAGTGTTCAGTTGTTTTAAATTACTTTCATTCATTTTTATTTTGCGTTCGCTGGTATTGTTTATGTTATTATGTTTTGTAATTTTGTCCGTTGGTGGACTGCCTTGTTGCGGCTTCGCTGTACGCAGCGGTCGAGATTGTAAGATGGAGTTCCTTGCTAGACGCCAGCGTAAGTACATGTGTTTTTGAATTCATTTTGCTTATTCTTATGATTTAAAGATTTGTTTGGCTTAAATTGAATTGTATTCTGTCCATCAAGGAACTCGCGTAATAATAATTGTTATTATATTGTTGTGTACACATTTTAGATATAGGATCATTTATTATTTTTGTTCGGGAAAATATTTTAGTTTAAAGAGTTAATTTTTTCGTTTTTTAATTTTGCTGATTTGTATTTACTATTCGATTATTTTTCTTTTGTAAATTTACTTGAATTGTCCACGTTTAATTTAGTTTGTTTTAATTTTGAAACCACGTGGATTGATTTGATATAAAAAGGATTATCTTCTTGAACAAATTTATTTTTTGCTTTGATATAGGAAATACCATTCTCCTACTGTAATTTAGAATCTCGAGCAGTTTTTGATTTAGACCAGAACCCTATGTTCACAGTTTTTTTTTCTGCAAAAATTTGTTATTAACTTGTTTTTTTTCTTTTTTTTTATGTAATAAAATTTTTGATTGTGAATTAACGTCATTCAAAATTTCTGTTCTTATATTTTTGATTAAACCTTTTCCAATTTTTGGGGTAATTAACTTTTAATTTTTTTTTTCCGTTGACCTAGCTAATTTAATTTTTTCATCGTTTATTTCCATTTTGCATTTTTCAAATTCAGTCAGTACACAGCAGTATGTACAAACGTGGAGCAGAGATTGCGTCACGTTTCAAGTTGAAGCACGAGTACAGTAACAACAGCAAAAACAAACTCGGTTTTTTATTTATTTATTTACATTCGTTTCATTTATCTGTAAACGTATGGCATTAGTACGGTACACAGTCCACATATTCATGGAAATAATTATAAATGTAGTTAACATATGTTTTATTCATCAATTACTTTAATACGTCTAAATTACCAAGAACAAGCGATATATACTTATACCTGGGTAATATACTTTCTTATAAAAACGCAATACTGAAACTGCAAGTGTGGATTTTTAACAATAAAGTAATCACCTATTATCTTTGTTTGTAATGTGTTTTTAATGTACCGATTTACTACCTATTAAATAACAATGCGAAATCTTTTTAATAATACATAAAGCACTACTTTCCAGCGAAATTACCTGTTACTATACAGAGAATAATTACGATTATTTGTGTGGTACGCCTGGATAGTCTGTATAATTCTATGAGTTGTATTTTCCCGCGATGACTGCATAATATAATCGCCATCAATTGTTAATGTTTTAGTAACGATAACTTATATGTAGCTTTAAACTATAATATAGGAAACAATAAGCGTCACATTGGAAGATTATAAAATTAATTATGGCTTGTATTTTGCTAGACAGGCACTGGCAGCACTAAATACATATACAAGAGTAAACTTTACTCAAAAGACCTCAATTTATTTATTTCAGATCAACAAGAATTGGGCATATTTAACTTTTAACTTCTTTTTTAGAACATCCTGTATATGTTTCCATCATTAATTCCTGATAATAAGTGCTGTGCTTTATGTTAAACATACCGAGGTTTATTTCTTTTAATTTTCGGAGTAATTACTGGATATCATTAATTGTTACTATTTTGTTATACAGGGTGTTTGGTAAACATGCGGCAAAAATTCAAGGGATTATTCCTTGGCCTATTCTAAGAATATTTTGTCCTGTGATGATTTTTGAAAAACCCATTTGTTTCGAAGATACAGGGCGAACAAGATTTGCCACCGTAACAACATTTTATTATCAAGCAGTACATGTAAAGTTGCTCAATCTACAATAAATGTTCGAAATGGCTTCCTCCAGCCTGGATACAAGCATTCAATCTTCTCGTCATTGACTGTCGAACTCTTTCAAACACATCAGCGTCGTTTCTAATTGAGTTACACCCAGCAATTATCCGATTTTGCAAATCGTCCAAATTCTCCATTGGAGTAGCGTAAACTATTGACTTCAGAGATCCCCAGAAGAAATAATTTAGGGGGTTTAAGTCTGCGGATCGAGCAGGCCATGCGTGTGGTGCACCTCGACCAATCCAGCGATCTCCGTATGTTACTGTTAAAAAATTACCAGCAACCAAACTGAAATGTGGTGGTGCACCATCGTGCATAAACCACATTGCAATTTTTGTCGCGTATGGTACATCCTCCAGAAACTCAGGCAGTGTTGCTTCCAAAAAGTTGCGGTACACCACGCTAGTAAGTCTTGATGGCAGTAATACCGGCCCAATTAGATAGTCACCCACAATTCCAACTCAAACATTCAACGAGAACTGATGTTGAAAACGATCTTCAAATACCTCATGCGGGTTTTCATCTGCCCACACATGGTTATTATGAAAATTCCTTATTGTATTTGTTGAGAAACTGGCTTCATCGTTAAAAAGGATCTGTGTCAGGAATAGAGGGATGCGAACTAATGTTTGCAATATCCTTTGACATAATGCAATACGTGGAGGAAAATCAGCAGGTAGTAGTGCCTGAACGCGTTGAATGTGGTACGGATACAACAAATTGTCCTTAAGAATTTTCCAAACTGTCCATTTTAAAACTTTCCATTTTTATAGACTTGACCAAGTGGTTATTATTATACTATATCATGACTTAGTAAACCGTGTTAAACAAATTCTTATACGCATATACACATCAACATTAGCATCAATTTTCCGCTTAATTATTTCGATTATTAACTCTGATTATCATAATTCTAGCCAATATACACTTATCATGTTAAATCGACATGCAAATTTGTATATTAAAATAACCTACATTTGGTTAAATTTGATTGGTAAATATCATTTTCGTCAGACCAACTGTTACATAAAAAAATACTTAGTGTATTTTTTAGTTAACTTAATTGCAAAAATTGTAATAATAACGTTAATAGACAAACAAATTATTTACCTGAATTAGTTGAGGTTATGTCAACGATGTTTGCGCTGATAGGTTATATACAGGGTGTTTCAAAAGTAATCTGAAATCTTGTTGTGGGTGGTTCGTTAATCAATTTTAAGACGAAAGGTTCCTATAAACATTTGTGATAAATTTTGTCGTTAATGAGATACAAGCTGCTCAATATTTTCATTATTTTAATAGAAGCAATAACATTGTGGCAATTAAAACATAAAAGCAGTACATTTCTGAACAGATGTTTAAAATGTGCACCTCCAACTAAAATACCAGCCTAGGATCGATGTCTAGTGGATTGGCGAATCCGTTCGAAAAGGCCATCAGGAGAGTTCTGGATCTTCTGAATTTAAAATCGGTGTTGTATAAACGAGTGATTTTAAATATCCCCAAACACAAAATTCCAGATGATCATGATCAGGTGACCTTAGGGGCCATGGGTGTAAAGATCCTCGTTATATCCAACGGTTATGATAGAATTAGTTAGAATAAACGTTATTTAAAAACACCTTCCGATTATTGCAAAATTGTGGAGGTGCACCGTCATGCGTGGACCACATATGCCTTCTAATTATGAGAGGTACATCTTACAAAAGAACAGGAAGCTCATTTTCTAGAAAATGAAGATATGTATCACCGTTCAATCGTTGAGGAAGGAAAAATGGTCCCATAATGGTCCAATAATTGCCGATAATACCAATCCAGACGTTTACCGAAAAACTTTGTTGGAATCGTGTTGCAACTGTGGCATGTGAATTGTCATCAACTCACCTCTGGTTATTATGCAAATTCATAATACCATGTCTTGAGAAGTTGGCTTCATCTGTAAACAATAGAATGGCAGCAAAATTGGGATTGTTTGCAATTTCACTTAAAAACTATTGGCAATGCTGCATACGGAGCGGATAGTCATTAGGCAGCAAAAAAAAAGAAGTTTAAACTGAAAACAAACGAAAGCAGAATTAGTACTACAACGAAATTAGAATGATGCGTTTATCTTTTAGGTTTGACAGAGTAATTGTCAAAATTCTAAAGGCCACTCAACAAAGCTTATTATACATGTTGATAGGATTTTTGATCTTAAGATTGAATAACGAGTCGCTCATAACAAATTTCAGATTACTTTCGAAACACCCTGTATGTGTAGCTCTTTATATATCACTGGTAAGAAGGATCAAACAGTTTATGACAACGAAGAATTCCAACAGGAGAAAATGCCTTTTCAATTAAGCTAACTGTGGAAAAATAATGCTACTTTTAATTAAATAAATAGAATTTTAAATGATTAAAATATAGGAATTTATTAGTTTATTGTACAGTATTGGTTTAAAAATTTGTATAAATTTTGGTGATGTTAAATAAGACTATAATATTCCCTAACAATTAAAAAATTGCCTAATATGCTTTTCTAAAACAAAAATGGCCTTTTTTTGAATTCATAGGGACGAACGCCACTGATGAAAATCCTATTTTCTTGTTGCCATTTAATCACCTCGATTAAAATCGTGCTAATAATAATGAAGCTGGGAGTCATGAGAAGTAAGGCAGCCTGTATTGCTTCATATTTTGTTATAATATCGCAGTCTTTTGCTTCCTGACGATGTCATGAATTAAATAATCAAATATCGAGGTCTTGAAAAGTTGATTCTTATTAAACAAAGCGAATATTCAAAAAAATATATTTCATAACGATGTCTGGTGGGTACTCTTGAAATAAAATGTATGTATTTACATGTGATAATTTGAAGGATAATATAATGATGCAACGTATAAAATACATTGAATCAGATGAGTTTAATAACTTACTTTATAAACATTAATTCTTGATATATGTAGATGGAATGCATAAATATTTGTATACCTACATATATATTTGATTTTTATAAAGACAAAACTTTCCCGTACAATATACAGGCTGATTCAAATTAAGTGCGCACCATTGCTATCTCTGTTATTATTGATTCTAGAATGTAGGTTAAATTAGCAAAGCATTAGGGTTTTTAACGCTGATTTTTAAGGCTATTTATAGTATAACGTTTTAAGTTTTTTGATTGGGAGAGAAATTTGTTAAAATTCGCTTTCAGTGAACTTCCTAATTAATTGTCTTGGATAAGTATATTTTAACGTTTATTTAACACACGGAATATAATTAAGCAAATACATTCGTAGGTTGTTCTTGTTTTATAGAGATTAATATATATATTCGAATATTCACATCAAAACTATTATATCAACTGACTAAATATCCTCATGCGCAGAGAACGCTGTGATAGCCACGCCCCCATTTAGGCGCGAATGTTTCAGAATTTAAAAAGGTTCGTTACAATATGAATTTTTATGTTTCGGAACCATCCTAACAGCTTCTTAAGCTATGTACGTATTCTCGAATATTGAAGAAATTGACTAGCAAAACTTTGATCACTACAGAAAGAAGCAACATATATGTGAGAAAGGCTTAAACTATAATAAGTCCTGCAACATTTTATTAAAATTAAATAAGAAATCTGCTCAAGTAATATATAGCAATTTTTTTCTGAATGCTAGATAAACAAAGAGGGAATTTAATGAAATAGCATTCGAGTATTCTAATTTGGAGAATTGCAGTAAAAAATTGTTTTTCTTCATAAATTGCCAGTTTTTTTTTTAAATAAGAAAAAAGGTAGTAAGCATTTGCCTAATTATCTGTACTTAATTATTACTTACTACTCGTTCTAGTTAGTCAAGCTAGTGGTGGCAAAGTACAACACGACAAAATTAACGGTTATTCCAATTTATGATTGGGCTCCAGGCAATACGTTGTAGAATTAATTAAGCAATTAGCACTGAAGCAGGCTCTCGTCCAACAATAATACGTTACAAATAGAGATTGATTGTTATTGATTCATTTCGTATTTCAAAAATTAATTTTTGTGTTCACATAGACGCCACCGTTTCGAACAAAAGAATCACGGGTTCGCGATGAAGTGAACGCCCGAACGCTCTCGTGTACGTTCGGGCAGCGTCGCGCAGATAAAATGGCATCAGTTGTATTTGTGTTGCTGGCCAACTCAGTGTGTAGAAAGTGTCGGGGTTTCATCTTCCAAAACAAAAAAAAAATAATAACAAATGTATTTATTATACGCGTAATAATTCTGTGATGCGAGTGTTTTTAACGGTAATCGCGTATTTTTGGTGTCGTTCTCTTACCCGATAGATCGTAATATCCGTATACCGTTTTCTGAGTGGAGTGTTTGTGCAGGTATAATGTGTCTGTGATAGTATAAAATCTCGAATGGATAACGCCTTTGTTTCGTTTGTGGATTAACGTTTATACTTTCTTTACTACTAACTTATAAAAGTGTGGATACGTCTCTCCGAAAATCCGTTTTGAGGGTGAGTATACGGATATATCCGTCTAGTTTGTACGGTTTTTCGATTTTCGATGTGTGTGCATTGTCTCTCGTACAGGAAAAGTACCGTGTGTGTTGTATCGTCCCTCTCTTTCGCTCCCCGTACTCGCAGGCGAAGCGTTGATCCTCACCTCTCTTTCTTTCTCGAGTCCTTAGCCTCTTGTTCGCTGGCGAAGGCTTCAGAATGACGCCTCGGTATCTTGGGTAAATCTGTCTTTACTCGAAAGTTGGATGTATCTTCCCCTGCGCCCCTGTTTTCTATTCTCTTTCTCTTTCGCGTTGGTCCAATGTTCGATCCCTTGGAAGGAAGCCATTTTGTGATGGCCTGCTGCAGTTAAGTTGCTGCTTCTATGGGTCTTTCGGTTTGGAATTCATGAGATGCGTAGGTACAGCAGTGTCAAAGATATTATTGGCGTTATGATCATGTAAATCTTGTTATTTATTCTATTTGTTTATTAAGATGTTAGATAACGGTATCGGAGATAATAAACATACATAATTGCCGAATCTTTTTACGGCTGTAAGATTGCAATAATAACGTCTTTATTACCAAATATGGTATGACAAACTATTATTCAGTATTATGTAAGATAGGTATGGATTTAAATATGTGCACATGCTTAATTATACATTACATGAACAAATAAGTTATATCACCATTCAAATAAAAAAAAAAACTATTTCTACACCTTGTTTCATTTACAAAATGATATTTTATTGTTTTAATATTGTAATAAGAAATGACGGTATATAAATTTAATGTCTAATTGTCTATTCATCTTAATTAAAAGTTACTAAAGTAGGTAGGTACTTAATTACTAGTTTGTACATGGAAATATTGTATGTACAATTAACTGATCAATGGGGTATGTACTTGATAGAAATCAGAAGATTTTAGTTGAGTAAGTGCTCATGCATAACTAAATGTCGAATGGTAAAAACGATGCGGTTTTTCCACCACAATATGATAAGTATAACAATCCCAAAGACAAAATAATTTGTTTAACTGTACAAATAATGTAATATGTAATTAGAAGACAATGAAAATCACTATTATACAGTTAGGATGACCTGTGGAAGGGCGAAAGTCAAAAGAGCGAGACTTATAAGTAGAACTCCCATTTTGTTGACAATGTATTTGGTTTGTAGTTATTAATAAATGGTATTATTATTATTTATTGAAACGATACAGTACAAAATTATAATCAATGCTGTTATATGAATATGAAGACATTTGGAAGAATTGTTAAAGAAGCGGATAACCGAAAGGTGAAATAGAGACAATGAAATGTTATTAATATTTACTAAAGATATAGTAATTGCAACCAAAATAATTTTAAAATATAATAGGTTATACAGATAATGCATAATACAACTAATACAATGAGATACTTTAAAAGGATAAAATACACGCTTTTTTAACATTAGTAGACCAACAAATTAAATACAGTTGGATACGCAATGTTTTATTCTGAAATTAGATCTTATTAAGTGTAATTTAAAAAAAAAGATACACATTTTAACTTACCAGTAGGTACTGAAATTTTACGAATGTAAATGTCTCATTTATATCAAGAATTTCAAAAAAAATCATTTAGTAAATTTCCAGAATGTAAATATATATAAGTGGAAAACTTACTACGGAATATTCCATATATTAAAAAATTTTCCTTTTAAGATTATTACAGCCACAACACTCGAGATTCCAATGTTAAATTTCATGTCACAGTAGGTAACAATTACGAACAAACAAGTCTATTAAAAATGCTAATCCCAAAAAGGTATTTAAAGTTCTAATATCTGTGTTATTTCAGTCCGTTAAAATTTTAATATTTTCTGTAATCGTTCTGAAGGCTATTCTGAAGTTTATTTATCATTAAATTGTATTTCAAGTGAGTTGCAAACGATCCACGTTAAGCAAGGTATTTTGATGATGAAGTAAAATTTAGACCTTCATAATTTAATGGACTGTGAAACATTTATTTTGATATACATTATATGGTTTCAGCAGTAAATTATACTTATCCAGTTGAATAGATAGGCATTTATGAACAAAGAAGAAGACTCTGGAAGAAAAGGTTTAGATCTAGATTTCGAAAATGTCAACGATGTTTTCGTGTTATCGGTTATAAGTAGACATACATTTCGTTTTATTATTATATTTACCTAATTTTTAAAATCAGGTAGATACGATTGTGGGAAATAGAAAACTTGTTATTAATTATACTCAAGCAAGTGCAAATGTTAATTTCAGCAATGATTGCAGTGTTGATAAAATATGAAAATAATAAATAGGCGGAATGATGCAAAATGGATTATGAATTAAAAATAGCAAATGGTTGATGTATACGCCTGTATCTAATAAAATAATTTTACAAATCAGGTCAAAATAGTACTAACAACAGGAAATGTGACCAAACTTTTCATAATTTTATCACTCAACAGATAAGTCATTTCCTGTTTTCAATTGGCCCTATTGCATCTCATTCATGGGACACTAGATGTATCTACACCTATATCAAACAAGAATAAGTTATAATAATTAAATATAAATAATTTTAAGCTATAGAGCACTTCACCTCAAGTAACTTTTACTGAAAACATTTTTCGATTAATGATTATAAGCACGATCCACCGATGCAAGATAAATGGCACACCGGTATAGCACCTGGTGTTATCTCCGCGATAGAATAAAAGAATGTAATATCCAGTATTTACCCATATTTATTTATTGCTATGTATTGGAAGATTTATTTGAGAGCTCGTGTATTTTAAAGATCGTTGTTTCTATCTTTATCACCTAATTTTCTTTCTATCAGTACATAAAAAAAATTAATATAAATATTACTGCTTATGTTCGAAATAAACCCCAGTCCATTAGTTTGATATAAAATTGTGGAAATCATTGCACTCCACACTGGCTCCAAACAAAATACCGGCATTTTGCCGTTTATTCATTCATTTATTTTGGAAGTAAGTACTTTATTGTTAAGAGACACGATAAGACTCAAATTTACCCTACAAATAGCATTGCAGTATTATTACCTTTGTAATAATTAATTATGTTTTTAATTTCTCCTTATTTGGAATATGGCTGGCTAATATAACAAACAGTGTTTTATTTCTTTTTCAAATCATTTATTTTAGAAAATGTAGCGTTTCGACATTCTTATACCTTTTTGAAATATCTGTTAAATAATTACCAATTTGTATCGTCGGCGAATTGGGACAGAATATCCGGTCGAACAGCAGCAGAAAGATGGTTCACATAAATTAGAAACATTGTCGGCCCTAACACCGATCCCTGCGGAACACCGGTAGTAACATTAATTACTTTGGAATAAAATGACTTAACGGTGTTATGTGCATCACCCCTCAAACAAACAGTTGTTCTGCGATCTGACAGGTATTGTTTAAAAAGATCCTATGCCACACCTCGAATACCGATACTACTCGATAACTTGTGAAGCAGAACATAATGAGAAATCACGTCGAATGCTTTGGCCATATCGAAAAATAAGCAACTAACGTTTTTTCTACCATCCAATTCAAGGTATATGCGGTCCAAAGTCGAATATATCGCGTCGGTAGTGGACTTTCCCGCAATAAAACCAAACTGTGTCGGTGATATCGAGTTGTTGTGATTAAGATAGTTGACAAGTCGATCGTTAATAATTTTCATATATTTTTGCGAATACAGATGGTAAACCTTTCGGCCGGTAGTTATTAATAAGTAGAAACCGGATTATATGCAAAGAAAAACTGGAATATATGCGCATATATGTATATGCATCGATTTTTCAGAAAATATGCATAAACCTGGAACATATATGCAAAAAAAATTGCGACAATATGCAAAATTTTTACATAAAATAAATAAGAGCAGAAATTTAAACATTAACTTTATTGCACAAAATTTTTTCACAACATATTTCTAAACAATTTATAATTAAATGTTTTTCAAAAATTGTGTAAAAGAAAGTTTTGTCTTTCTATCAGAATACATATGTTTCG
The DNA here is from genome assembly GCA_004143645.1 of Protaetia brevitarsis. Classification (NCBI taxonomy): domain Eukaryota; kingdom Metazoa; phylum Arthropoda; class Insecta; order Coleoptera; family Scarabaeidae; genus Protaetia; species Protaetia brevitarsis. The sequence continues at coordinate 87,185 of RXPK01000945.1, read as the reverse complement.
AAATAGAAAAGCTTCTTTCAACATCCACAGATGTAATGTATGTGCATTTTTTAACTTTGCAATACATTTTAAACTAAAATTAAACTCGAAATCGTTTACTGTTTCACCTTCCAAAATTTTCTTAACTTTCTTCAATTTCAAATACCCGCATTTTTATTTATCACTTTTTTAAATTTATCGTATAGAGAATTACCTATTGTACCCTAACCTTCTTACATAGCATATCAAATTCGTCTACTATTTCGACTGATTCCGAGAGGACATCCTTGCGTTTCTAGTTTACGAATGGAACTTGAAACAAAGCTATAATTTGACTTAATATACAAAAGTTTTGTAGCAATTCTGTTGATGTTACTATCTTTTTACAGTTTTCTAGAGCAATGCAGTCAGCAGTGATTTCAAGAATTACATTTTTTATTCTTCAAAATTATCGGCGAAAAATTGCAGCTCTAACTATGTACCCCATCTCGTAATAATCGGTTCAGGAGCAACTTAACACGGGAAGTCGCTCCTATAAAATTGGATTCGTAAAGGTGCCTTTAAAAAATACTTTTTTGACATTGCTAGTTAAATCATTAATCAAAGGGAATTGATTCCTAATGTCTTCGGCTACACAGATTGTCCCATGAGCTAAAGAAGTGGTATGAATAGTGTTACTATAAAAAAAATTAAATTTTGCGCGGCTTTTATCATGTATGGTGCAGCGTCGGACAACATTAGTCAATTTTTTCACAAGGTATACTTTTCAGGTAAAAAGAAATTTGATAAACCTTCTTGAACGAATTGGGCAAATTGTCACATTTATTTGTTTTTTGAAGTTCTTTACAATAAATTAAATATGATTTACCTACAATATCTTCATGAAGAATTCCTATTAAAAAATGGCAATATAACGGCCACACTTATCTGTACTTTCATCTACCATGATATAATAAAATTATTCCCTACCAATTGTTGAATTCTGCTATTGTTTGCTGGTACAAGATGTGGACATAATTTTTTCGTAAGGTACTTTCGTCAGGTATATTATGTTTGCAATATTTTGCAGAAATGATTTCAAATTAACATTGTTTAATCTTGCTAATGGATGTTAGACGAAATTAATGCGTTACGACAGATCCGTATTATATTCTTCTTGTTCTGAGTTTCGTGAAGTTGATGCTACACATTGACGTATAAATTGCTGCACACATGCGGATCGCTTTAGTTTTTCACATTTTCAATAAGCTGATGGAGTTTTAGCGTGTTGATCAATCAGGTATTTTCTCTCAGAAGACACCTACAACAACAATTGTCATTTTATATTTATATTTACTAGTTTACTGCAGGCTCGACAATATATTTTGTCCGCCATCCTTTACCAGTTCAGGATATGGCTTAATCCATAAAGAAATTTTGTTCGCTTACTCATTGTATGTACTCACAAGTATTTAAAAACGGAAACACAATTAATGCTGTTTCGCTCAAAGATATTCAATGAATAAATAGTTTATTTGGGAATTAATAATAATAAAAAGTATTTACCACATCCCTTCTGCTAGGCGAAATTAAACACGTGCAGTTCTTGAAAAAAGTATTAGAGAAACAATGTAAAAATTTATCGTTCTGAGAATTGTCGGTTGTCGATCTGCATTAGGAATTACTAGGAATTTTTAATTAATAGAAAGGATAAGAAAAAGCTTAAATATGCAATATATGCAACTTTTGTAAAAAATATGCATAGAAATGCCTAAATATGCATATAATGCAATCACTAATTAGCGCTAAATTATTTCAATTAGTGTAATACGTCTACATAAATATAGACTATAATTAAAGATATGCAAAAATTAAAATTATGCACTTTGCATATAATCCGGTCTCTATGAATACGTGTAGGATCATTTTTTTGTGGATAAATATAGTTTTAGTATGCTTCAAGTCACGCCGAAAAATTCCCTGAGATAGGCAAGCGTTTATTACATACACGAGAGGTTCGACTATCCATTGTGAAACTGACTTTACAATAAAACAGTGTTTCGACGCAACGTCATTCGCAATACTACCAATCTCATATATTAAATAACTAATGTAAGTACTAAACCAAATATTATATAAATAAGTATTGATAAATCCATTGGTTTGATTTCCCCAGTGATTTTATTTGGTAGCGTTATTTTAGTGTATTTACCAGTGTTTGTATAAATTTATTTCCGTAAAGTTACTTGATAACATTGATTCAACAGAATATCTATTTTGTTTGCTTATTTATTGTATACTCTTACTGCTACATAGCTACTCAATCTTGTATATACGTAAATAAAAGGTTGCAGCATGAAGTGCCCGGCTCTATTGTAAACTACATCAGAAAATCGATCTCGGAATTACAACCCGTAATTGCTTTGATTGCAACTGGCAATCCCGCCCAACTACTAATACAACCCATGTATAGACCCGTCCAAACGAGACCGTATTTTATTTATACGACCGATGCGTGCTCGCAAGTACCGCAAAAGGAGGGGGAAGTCCTAAAGGGTCCCCTTTACGTTTTGGGGTGGATATCGAGCCGCTGTTCTTCATTATACCGACCCCTCGTGCTTTCTGTATTCTCTGTGCAACATCTGGAAGTGTTACCGCCGTAATCCACATAACGAATTACACGTCATCGCTCTCAGAAACTATTTAAGAGCTGACGCCGCATGCATTTTTATGTCTGGCGACCTATCGGGTCGCATGCGTTGTTTGTTGTATGTGACGTGGAAAGTTTGTCAGCCGAACGAACGGCGGTTGCAAACTGCGAATCGTAAGTATACTCATGTATGCGTTACGTAATGAAACGCTTATCTTTATTTCGATTCGATGTATTTGTACTGACAATATGTTGTTACATAAAACTACTGTTCTGCTACTTTGAGTCGGGAAACGGTGTTATTTAAAAAGCGTGAACGATTATATAAAAGTAGTTTCAGATTTTTAAGGTTATACAAGGTGTATCAAATAAAAAAGTAAATTTTGCTTGGGTGTTAACTACACGACATATAAAGCACAAACCCACCGAAAACGGATTTCAATCATTAAAAAAATAAAAAAAAAAGGTAAAATTTAGAGCCAAAAATTCTTTAGTCCCGGGCCTGATGCAAGGAAACGTTATGTAAGCACCCGCTAAACGTGGTATATGTATAATACATTGCACACATTTAGTATTATCCTTAATGGTATGCCGTAAGTTCACTTAAGGGGAGGTTTACATGTATTTGACTGGAAAAATCGATTTTTGGTTTTTTGCATTTTTTGAAAGCTCCAAATATATAACATACATGTTAAAGCGGTTTCGTAATATTCGCATTGTTTAAGCCGCTACGGCTTATTAAAAGAGCGGATGTACCGAACACAAACGGAGCAAATTAGATGTAATACTATATTCGACTCGGGGCTGCTCGGGTCGAAATATCATATCTTATTGTTTGTTAGTATATGTATAGTTGTCTTTAATGATTACAAATGCCATTGCAGTCGGGATCACAAATAAGCGACAAAGTAGCTATTTATATTACAATAATATGAAGCAACTAGATCCGAAATAAAACGCACATTTGAAGAAACTGATCTAACAATATTTCTTTTACTTAAAACACTTTCCCACGCTTTAGAAAACTACTTAAATAAAAATATATCAATTTATTGCAGATTACACTAAATTCTTATAAAAGCTAGCTAGAATATGATGGCAAAGGTAACCGCACTACGGATTCATCAGAGTAGCAACAGGAAAATGGAAGTCGACGCGATGCCTTAAAAGAAATTTCCGCACGATTTCGGATAGGCGACTGAGACAAGACAACTTTTTAAGCAATTTGTGATTTTAAGCCGTAACGAAAGATGTTACTGTTCAAGAAAAAGAAAGAGAAACGTTGGAGATGTACAAAAAGAATGAGTGGACTTTGAAGAAAGGGCGCTGGTAAACTGACTGACAAAGTTATTGATAATTTAACAATAGTGTACTGTGGACTAGCAATTAGACAACATCCAGATTCTGCATAAAAAATGAAGGCAGCTATTTGGGCTACATTTCATTATAAATGTTCAACCGACGCCCACGACACATTTATTGGCCAAAAGGTGTGGACAGCCTGTGTAAGTGGCGCGTTGCAAAAGCCAAGGTTGAGCTTGCCTTCATTCAATACATGACCCTCTTTTGCAAAAAAAAACCAAGATGCTATTAGCCGATTTATGAAGTTTTTCTAGAGTGATTTCTTGCAAAGATGCATTGGAAAATTGTCAACACTGAACGACTCGTTTACTTCATGTGTGTAGAAACTAGCTCCAAAAGATTTACACTGCGGCCCATAAACAATTCAACTTGCTACCTACATTGCCGCAAATTTATTCAATGAAGGTTACTTTTCTGTATTACAAATAATGAATGCGGTGGGAATTGCAGTAGGACTTGATGCCAAAAATTTCGTCATAATTCTGATCGTCACGCATACACGAGCAGAGCAGAGTATGTCTAGCGCTGCAAAACTTTCTGTGCTGTCTAAAGGAAAGAACAAATTTTGCAAATGCAGAAGTATGAAGAAGAAGAAGGATTATGTATGGTGCTGGAATAGCTGACTAAGTGTATGTTGAACTATTTGTAAAAATTTTTGCTGAGAACTTTGAACGCGTTTTTCTCGAAACATGATTTTTCAAAGTTCTAGTTCTTCAAGTGTTCAATATATCAACTTAATTCTTTTGTTTTCTTAATGTAAACAGTTTTATTGGAGGTTATACCTATAATATACTAAAATTGTAATATTCTACATTTTTATATCCACGTACACAAAAAGAAAAGAAAAAATAATCAAATCAAAGTCCAGGTATCTGCCACATTGTTGCTTTCGACTTATTTGGTTAAATTTAGGTATAACCTCCAACAAATTTAATATATTTCTACTCTTCTTTTTATTTTCAATTTCGGAATCACTTTTGCGTATGCTAGAGTTTACGCAATTTGACCGTGTTTTCTGTGCACATTGCTACCTAGATACAAATAGCGAATGTTATAGTGGTCTTGTCATTAAAAAAAATATATATTTTTTTAATGTTCAAGTTTTAATATATTTATTAAGAAAAGCCGTATTTCGTATATCTTTCCTTTTGTCTGAAAAAAAAGCTCAAAGTTTTTGGACTTTTCGATATATATATTATATATATATTATATATATTATATATATATATATATATATATATATTATATAATAGTAAACTCCTTTACGTATTCTGAACAAATAAAGGCCCTTGTAAAAATAGTAAAACTGAGGCATTTTAAATTTCTTCTTTTTATAAAATAAACATTTCTTTTTTGTTGAGAGCATTCTACGTAAGTCTACAAAGTATTATTTTTAATATCGTGATAAGACGTTCGAGTTTCACCGGATATGCGACTTCAGTAGTTACAAAGAACGTAAATATTTTTCTTATGCTTTGTCGAATCGAGGGTTAGTTGTTAATAAACGGTACCACATGAATCTGAGTTATTTCTTTTAGATTTATTTAATCACATAACGCAAAATGAATTGAATCGAATTACACAGAAATAAATGTAGATACAGAAAATTTGCAAACACGCCTTTTTACTATGATATCGCGCGAAAATGAATTTATACATTGCCGCGCTTTTGCCGATGCATCAAGCTTCGATTTTCTTTATATGAAATCATGATGGTCCTGAAAACGATCGTTTTTTGCGAGACGGGAAGAATTTAAATAAAATGTTCGAAGTGGCTTGCACTCCAAGCGGCGATCCGCACAAAACCAACAGTGGTAATGGCTGAATGATAGTGGGTATACTCGGGACAGCATTTAGGTTGGGCACAGGTGCGGCTCTAGCCCACGGCATTTATAAAAAAAAAATTTCTCGTTAATACTTACATATAGACCCCCTGTGCATTAAGACTTTTGATTGTATATGATTACAGCTGCTACATATTATTATATTTACCTCTATATCTGATACACCCTGTATATTGTTAAAGTTGGGCTTTTGACGTGATTAAATTGTTAAGAATTTGTCAAAAATGGCATCAGGATTCATAAGTTCTCAAATTTTCGTCTCAAGTCTAAAGTTATTAATAATTAATATTTATACGGAAAAATATTCCATATGTGTTTAATTTTGTTGATTTTAGAGGATGTAATTTGCAAACACTTAATGTTATTAACTTGGATTCTAAATTATTGTGGTAAAATCGTATAAGGTAAGCATATATTAATAATTTTTTTTACTGTTATACATTGAGAAAAGACGTTTCATTAAATGAAAAGTTTTATAAGTTTTGGTTTATGTCATATTAAACTAAAAGGTAATCTTTTTGCAGAAAACTGTTTATTTTATTTGAAAATACGGTGCAATAAAAAGAGCGTGGGGCCCAATATAGAACCATGAGTAACTCCCATCCCAATCCTTAAAGGTTCTAAATTAATATTTACTAGCAGTGGCGGCTGGTACTAAAGGGCACAAGGGCACGTGCCCACCCAACCACCAAGATAAACACAGACAGAAATTCGCATGTAATTCAGTGCATTATTTTATTTTATTATTTTTACGTATTTTTATAACGATGGTATCAAAGTTTCCTTCCGCACCGCAGACGCTAGCGCATATGCGAAGCGAACTATGTATGTTCCGGGGCACTCGTTCCGATGTACCTATTTGGAGTATGAATCGGACGGCTCCGTTTATCTTCGCTATATGCGCTTATACAGTCGCTTCAGGGAAGCAATGCCGCGTCACCAGTTAACGTCTTGCATTTGTGTGGCGATGCATCGTTTTCAAACGCGTACCGCGCATGTGTGATTTCAAAAGCTTGAAGAAGTGACGTTTATTATTAATGATGGAAGTTAATTGAGTGCAAAATCTTAAAAAAAAACCCGCTCTTATTTGAGAAAAACTTTTAACTTAATAGAAAGGAAGGCCTATTCCTGATCTTCAAATAAACCACACTTCCAGAAGTAAAACTCGAACTTACAATAGAGTATTTAATAAAAATATGAGTGGATGTGCGGATGTTCACTAACAAATAAATTATTTTGTTTTATCTGCTTAATTTTAAGAAAGAGGTCAGTGCGTGGAATAAATAAAGGGGTTAAATGATTTAAAAGCATATCGCAGAGAGGCAAAGAAACACGAAAATTCCGTTTCTCACATGAATGTATGCGTGGATTTTAATTTTCTAGGCAAAGTGGATATACGTGAATAGTTAGACAGTGCTTATTTGCGACATAAAATTAAGTACAACGAAGATATGGAAAAAAATCGTCATATTTTGCGTCGGTTAATTATAATGTTATAAAAATGTGAAATCTTATCCTATGTTGGACAGCGTAAAATTGAAAAGTGAACTTTCAGTAATTTATGGACGCGAGGACATGTGTGACGTAGATGTAGGTGGTATTTTGCCACTTTTAGTGTTCATAACACACAACAACTTAAAGAATGTTTAGACGGAAACATATAAACTGTTGGATATTATTTGTACAACCCCCATGTCGACAGCAGAATGTGAACGATGTTTTTCCATCCTCCAACACGTTAAAACTTTTCTGAGAAGCACAATATCAGAAGATCGACTGAACGCATTTTTACAACAAAGTCATAGGCGTCTTTTCCAGCATGAAAAATAGGAGAATGGATTTTATGTACAAAAAATAGGCAAGTTCTTGTATTGTTCCCACCCTCTTTCATAACTCACGAGCCACCACTGGTAATACTTAAAATAATATAATTATTTCATTGAAATAATGCGATGTATGTGTTTAGTTTAAATAAAATTTTGTAAAATTGATCAAATGGAATATTTACTTCAAACAATAAATTTTATTGACTCAAATAGAAATAACACACAGCAATTAGATTTATTTGCTTATTTGAAATAGATATTTTTATAGTAACGATTGATGTTTTGTCAACAATATCAGAAGATCGACTGAACGCATTTTTACAACAAAGTCATAGACGTCTTTTCCAGCATGAAAAATAGGAGAATGGATTTTATGTACAAAAATAGGCAAGTTCTTATATTGTGCCAACCCTCTTTCATACTCACGAGCCACTGTTTACTAGTATACTAACTACTATTAAGATATGACAATGAGACCGTTTGTGTTATATTGTTTCGTCTTGTCAAAAAGAAAAAATAGATATGAGGCCTTAAGAAACGTTCTGTAGGTTTTTTTTTTAGCGCGGGATTAAAGCCAATTTTACCCATTTAAAAGAAGATTAGTAACAATTCTAATGTTTTCTATTTGTTTTCAGATATTATTAACTGTCAATTTCTAATTCATGAATTTAATTAGGTATCTAAATTAGCTTTTGAATGTAAAGAATTTTATTTTGAAAAAGGTATTTTTATTGTTAAGGTAAACTGTACAGCTATTATGACCCTTTAAGTATTTCGTTTAGTTAAAAATTTAGTACTAAGAATAACGCAAATCCAAGATAAATTAAAATTCTTTAAAATATGTTTTCATTGTAGTTTCAAAAAATGAATATAATAGAAAAATAAAAAAACATTCAAAATAAATTATATATTAAATATTTAATATTATTCTGCAAATTGGTCATTAGATACATGAGATAGCAATTGGCCATACTAATTTTTAATGTCGTCCATTTCGGGGTTAAAAAATTGTCTCAAGTTTCTAATTAGACTGAGTGTATTTACATTCTTCCTACTGTCGTAACGGCTAATAACTAATAACTGACAATGAGTGGATTTACACCATGTCATGTGTTAGAAAAATTAAGTTTTAATTACATATCAGCTGTATAATTACATTATGATGTTGTACCTAATTATAAGATATTTTTACTAATTGCATGAAAAGTACATTTAATTTTAAATTAGATTAGAATTAGAAGTTTTTATTATTATTATTTAAATCATATTTTATATCTTGAAGATAAAAAAAAGACAATAAATAAATTTAAATGTAAATTACGAGTTTTCAGAGTCAAAATACCGGAATTCTTTATTGTTGACTAATACCTATATGATTTTATCTGAAATTTAACATAAGGCACATGTTGGTTGGAACCACGTATTTTTAAAATATTTCTTTTATATTTAACCTGAACTGGACGCTATAAAGAGCCGTTTGGCAGCTAAAATAGTTTGTTTACAATTCAATTTGGTGTGTGGAAAAAATATTTCACAGGAAGTAAGCTAACCTTGTGGAATAGTGTTTACTATACCGGCGCCTGTCAAAATAAATGTTTCTCCGTTGAAATAATGTTTTGAATAAATTTCTAGTGTTAATGAGAGGAGAGAAGTGACAGATAAAAAACGGTTAAATTTAGCAAATCACGTTTTATATAGCACGGAAAATCAGATGGGATTAAATTATTTACGTTACTGTGTGATTTTTTTTTGGGAAATAAGAAAAACGATCTTAGATGAAGGACTTTCAATATAATATATTGTATTAGCGATCGATAAAGTGTATTCAAATTATCGTTAAAACTGCCGCTTGAATGAATAATCATGTAACGAGAAATTGCAAGTTATGCAATCAATGACATATTGCTCGGATGCGACTTCTACAATAAAATAGGTACTTAGTTTTGCAGTCATTTATTCGAGAGACACATGGATCGGAAGGTATTCCTTGAGCGCCTCAGTTTTTCGATTTGAATGATGTGATGAATTTCTTTTATAGTTTTCTTGTGATTTAAACAAAACTTACTTATCAGCAAATTCTTCTACCATCGCATCGGTGTAGAGGTTTTTAAACAAAAAGTTTATAAAAAAAGTCGTTTTGTAATGTCAATGAATGAGAAAACGCTCTTACATATATGCAGAGGCCAATAATTTTTTGTACTATTTGCTGTCACAGGATTTAACCAGAGGATTAAAATTTGTATGGAAAGAAGAGACATACGGAAATATGAGACTGATGGCATCACATCCCCTAGCAACAAGATCTCGTGGTTTTTCTTATTTTTTCTTGTGCTTCTGTGATTGCCCAGTAGCTTTTAATACATAGTATTTGTTTTTGTGTTAAGAGGGTTGCATTATTCAAGCGTAGTTTATTAAGAAAAACATGATAAAACAATGTGTCATTTTCTTGGAAATAACAGAATCGTTCATAACAATTGATGAAGGGGTTAGGATAAGAAGTGTACAAGTGCATTTTTTGTAATAAGTACTTTTTTTTACAAAAATAAAAATCACACACTAAATACAGTTTTAGGACTGGAATTCTCTTATTTTTTTAATTAATGAATGTATTTTTTAATTTTATTAAAAAAAATCTTGACTTTTTTCTAGTTAGATAGATAACTTTAGACGGAAATATCTCGAAACTTTGTAAATGTTATTACCCTTTTCATTTTAACCACTTCAATTGCTATTTATTTTTCTAATAATTTTAATATTCGTCAAAAGTAACCAGATTATCCGAATTTTATTAACAAACATTTTCTATGTAATTGTTGCGTTTACAATCCTTTAAAGCGTATTTCAATGATTTTTGATATTCTGTTAAATAACACATATATAATAAATAAAATAAATATCGAAAAAAAAACATTTTGTTCGTCATATCGGATATTTCGTGCAAAAACTCAATGCATGTGTGAAAGTAAAATGTCACTTAGAAACATTTTTATTGATACCATTTTTCTTATATTTGAACAAATAAGGCTATTTTTTTAATAGCGAATTTGACAAATACATTATATTACCTGCTATTTTTGACAAGGCGTGTTTCAAATTGAGGCGATTGAACTACAAGGTTTATTTTCATTCTCAATATTAAAAAAGATCTAACGCATCCAATTTTTTTGAACACATTGTATATAAGTTACAATGGAATATAATAATATCTTGTTGATTATTTCGTGTTATCATATTACTTAAACTTTACTGTATAATTTAACAATCTATTTCAGATATTGCTAGTAAATGAATCGCATAAAAAAATCTTTTGAATGAAAAAAAAAGTTGATAACGCAAGTACTATACAATAATAACATATGAGCATCACTTCATATTGGTTTAAGTACACAAAAATATTCGTATAACTTATTGTTAGTTATTCAATGCATAAATAACTATTGACGTGAAATATAAAATTACATTCCCGTACTACGAAATTAATTTATAAGAGCTGTTAAAAATTACACTTTAAGCAACATAGCAGATAAAACCATTAAACTAAGTCCAGAATATGAAATGATAAAAAGCCCTGAAAATAAGTTTCTGTAATAAAAGAATTTTTTTGAAATTTTTTTACATGTTCAACAATTGGCTCCAACATTAGTTTTTGTACCTGTATTTGTTGAAAATTTATATCAAGTGATATCGAACTTAGAGAGAAGAATTAAATGTTGTAATTAAATATTTGAAACTGGTTTCAAGTGAAATTCATCTAACAAGTTAAAACCAATTTTGCTATTAGTGTGTAGGTACCGTATCATCGACTAAGTTAGAATAAGTTTAGTTGATTTTTCTTGGTGTGCAGACTTTTCTAATCAAAAATGTAGAAATTTCCCTTAGATAGTAATTATAATTTAAAATTTGTGTACAGTTTTTTCAAAATATGACAACGTCAAATAGTATAATGTAAATATATATATATATATATAAAATATATATAATGAAAAGTTGATTTTGTGTTAGCCATCTTGCTGTTAAGTTTTTATTTCATGAGAACAATGATTTCTTTCATTCTGATTGTTTGGTTCAGTGTTGTTTATTTAAGAGCTTATTATATAGGTACTGCACGCAACATCTTCCAAACGCGTGGAGTAACATCCCAAAAGCCATCTTATAATAAGTTACAACAAATATTTCTATTTTATATAGGATACTCCATGAAACGTTCTTATATTAATTTTTGTATTTAAATGCATCACATTGTTTGATCCTCACATTTCTTATGAATTTATCAACGAACACAACATCTGTACCTGATGTATGATCGTATGCGTTTGGCATTTATGCTATATCAGAGATGAAAATAGGTATTAATTTATATCCTTTTCAAGAACAAAAAAAAATTAATTCATAGCAGCAAACTTGAATGTCCTAATAGAAGCCGTTAAGCGTAATTTATGACTTCGCGGACAAATTTACGCTATGGAACGGAACGTGGGCTCGGTTAGACGGCGAGATTAATATTCATCGCTCATTATTCACGCAAGCCACAGTGTCTTATCTGTAAATTGCCTTGTTAAGGCTAAGCGGCGGTTTTGTGAAAAATCACCCCGCTCTCTGTACGTATCGAGGCATGTAGGTGTGTCTGCGGATTATGATCCCATTTAACGATTAGCGGAATCTATAATTGGAAGCGAATTTTATAAGACAGCCTGCACTTTTGATTCCTCTACACCTATTAAAACAATATGATCAATTAAATTTACTCTCTATAGCAAGCCATGATTTTATTTATTCAAAATATCATGTCAGTAGTGACAAATAAAATACATCTGTCATGTGTACTATGGCTACGTTCCGTTTTTGCTGTATAGTGCAGCCAGTAATTTTGCTGAAAGCAAAAAATAGCGAAATAGAAAAGCCTCTTTCAACATCCACAGATGTAATTGGTACATTTTTTAACTTTGCAATACATTCTAAATTAAAATTAAAGTCGAAATCGTTTACTGTTTCAACTTCCAAAATTTTCTTAGCTTTCTTCAATTTCAAATACCCCGCATTTTTATTTATCACTTTTTTAAATTTATCGTATATAGAATTACCTATTGTACCCTTAACCTTCTTACATAGCATATCAAATTCGTCTACTATTTCGACTGATTCCGAGAGCGACATCCTTGCGTTCTAGTTTACGATGGAACTTGAAACAAAGCTATAATTTGACTTAATATACAAAGGTTTTGTTAGCAATTCTGTTGATGTTACTATCTTTTACAGTGTTCTAGGGCATGCAGTCAGCAGTGATTTCAAGAATTACATTTTATTCTTCAAAATTATCGGTGAAAAAAATTGCAGCCTCTAACCATGTAACACCACTGTACTAATCGTTCAGAGGCAACTTACACGGAAGTCGCTCTTATAAAATTGGATTCGTAAAGTGCTTTTTAAAATACTTTTTTGACTTTGATAATTAAATCATTAATCAAAGAGAATTGATTTCTAATGTCTTCGCTACGCGATTGAACTCATGAGGTAACAAGTGTATGAATAATGTTATATATAAATTTTTTACCATTTTGAGCGGCTTTTATCATGTATGGTGCAGCGTCGACGACATTAGTAAAATTTTTTCACAAGGTAATACTTCCAGGTAAAAAGAAATTTGATAAACCTTCTTGAACGAATTGGCAATTGTACATTATTTGTTTTTGAAGTCTTTACAATAAATTAAATATGATTTATCTACAATATCTTCATGAAGAATTCTATTAACAATGGGCAATATACGGCACACTTATCCGTATTTCATCTACCATGATATAAATAAAATTATTCCCTACAATTGTTGAATTTCTGGTATTGTTTGCTGGTAACAAGATGTGATTATGTTTGCAATATTTTTGTAGAAATGATTTCAAATTAACATTGTTTAATCTTGCTAATAGTATGTTAGACGAAATTAATGCGTTACACAGATCCGTATTATATTCTTCTTGTTCTGAGTTTCGTGAAGTTGATGCTTACACATTGGCTGCGTTCAAGGAGTTACGGCGCTAGAAGCGATAACCGCTAGCGCTGTGACCGGCGCTAAACCCCTGAACGGGTCATAAGAATACTTTTGTTGCGCATGCTCTTGCTTACTTATTTAGTGTGTTTGATAGCGGCGTTTTCAGAATTGGACTATGTTGAAAGGTTAGGTTGCTTGCTCAAGCGTTTCTTTTAATTTATATCACAAAACTAAACGTTCGTGTTTAATCTTAGACAACAATATTTTGTTACACATATAAAGGGATAAGAAATTGTACACAGCAATTATTTTAATCACAAACCTATAGGAAATAAAAACAACCACCGTAATTAAAACTTTACAATAAGTTTTATAGAGTAACATATTTAAAGGTATCACTAATATCCTCGTTCACTCCTATAATATCTGTATTTATTAATCCAGACGATTTCGTTGCTATTTAAGCATAAATTATAGATAAATATAACCTCATCGGCAAATATTTAAATAAATATCTAGGAAAAAAGCATTAATCGTGAATTTTTATATGTATTCGTAAACTATTGATTTTATAATTTCACAAAATGTCCATGTAATAAAATGATTTGCCTTAATCGATCTAAAAATTGTATTTTCTGTATTTATAATATTTATATTAACCTCTCTGCGACTTATATTGTTTCCATTTCGCTTTATTCATCATCAGTTTAATAAAAAGCAATAAAAAGTTAGTATTACCACAATTACTTAACGATTTCATGCTAGTTCACACGCTTTACAAATTATATTTGAATGTTTTGCCGGTCATCCCACTTCCATGGATGATCTAGCGGTCGGCCATATTGCTAGCGAAAATATTTTTCGCTAGAAAAGATGGCGACCGCTAGCTCCAGCGCTGGATCTAGCGGCCGCGTTCAGGACGCCGCTCGATCTAGCGGAGCTCAGCGCTGGCAGCGCCGTAACTCCCTGAACGCACGGTTGACGTATAGATTGCTGCACATTGCGGATCGCTTAGTTTTCTACATTTTCCAATATGTGATGGAGTTTAGCGTGTTGTTCAATCAGATATTTTTCTCAGAAGACACCTACAATAAAATTGTCATTTTATATCAAAAGTTAAAGAATTTAAAACAATTGTAAGCTTTTAGTAAAATTAAACTACCATTTACTGCAGGTTCGACAATATTTTGTCGTCATTCTTTACAGTTCAGGATATGGCTTAATCCATAAAGAAATTTTGTTCGCATACTCATTGTATGTACGCACAGTATTTAAAACGTAACACAATTAATGCTGTTTCGCTCAAAGATATTCAATGAATGAATAGTTTATTTAGGAATTAATTAATAATAAAATCTATTTACCACATCCCTTCTGCTAGGCGAAATTAAACACGTGCAGTTCTTGGAAAAAAAGTATTAGAGAAAACCAATGTAAAGATTTATCGTTTTGAGAATTGTCGGTTGTCGATGTACATTAGGAATTACTAGGAATTTTTACTAATAGAAATGACAAGAAAAAGCTGTATATGCAACTTTTGTAAAAATATGCATAGAAATGCCTAAATATGCAATATATGCAATCACTAATTAGCGCTAATTAACTTCAATTAGTGTAATACGTCTACATATAGAGTATAATTAAAGATATGCAAAAAATAAAATATATGCATTTTGCATATAATCTGGTCTCTATTAATAAGATTTGTTGTAATGTAGGGGGCTCACTGAATGGTGCCGAACTCGATCTTACATAAATTAGTAGAAAACATTTTTCCTTTTGTTTTTATTCAAAAATGATTTACATACAAACTTTATAAAAGTCAATTAAAACTGTTACACTGTTGAAAATTTTAACACTTTTTTGACTAATTTAATAGTCAGGAGAGGTCCACACTCTTTTCGTGTTATTTTGTCGAGAAATATAGAAGTTTAAATTTGACGACAAAGATAGTCAAGTATTGTCTATTGCTAAGGGGGCTATTTTGTCCAACTGACACGTGGAATTATAAAATACTTCTAGTCACATTTTATTTGATCTAGACTAGACAAATTTACTAGCTGTTTAACTAAATGAATGCGATCTATTGGGTGTTTTAACACCATTTTCTAAACACAACGTCTTTTTAATATGCAACTCCTATTTCTTAGTGCTATAATATTCTCTCTTTAAGACGTTTTCTCAATTATAAATATGGAAAAACCACTCATTCACAAGTTTGGTTTCAACTAAACGTACCAATTTTAAAATGATTTTTTGAGAACCACAATTAAGTGAATGTTTATGCTATTTGATTCAAGTCTAAACTAATTGCGTAAATAGATGTTCCCAATACATCTTTAAGATGTTGAATTTTTTGTGCCCACTGGAATTAACGTTTAATAACACGAGGTTACATTTTGGCAAGTCAGTCACATTTTGGTGGTTGTTGGATATGTTAATACGGAGAATCAAACACGAAAACAGATACACGTGCAATGCAGGTGGTGCGTATAATGCAATACTGTATTATAATAGGTGGGGTTTCTATATTTCTATCCGAGGGAAAATTCTGATTGGTTGACGCTTCTAATGTCTAGAAAATAGTCAATCCTCATACTGAACAAAGAATTCACACGAAATTCTAGTCATTTCTGTTCTATTAAATACGCGTAGTCAACTCGTCTGGCAAAGTTTGTAAAAATCAACACTAAAATATTTGACTAGCGCAAAATTAACGCCAACACCCTTAATATTTTCAACAGTGTATTTCTACTTAAATTATAAATTATAACTTCCTCAGGTGCTGTCTCTCCTAAACTGTATAGCGCGACCAAACTTGAACAGAATTTATAATCTTTATACGATAGCGTCTCATATATCTGAAAGAGGTTTTCAATGCATATAGCCCCGGTTGTCGATCTTCATTAGTAATTACTAGGAATTTTTACTAACAGAAAGGATAAGAAAAAGCTTAAATATGCAATATATGCAATCACTAATTACGATTAATCATTTTTACGATTAACTATTAGATGAACATTATTCTCGTACCCCATTTTCGTACTAAAGTTATTGCCACGAACTTCTCAAGCGGCATCGCCAGTTACTATAGTTAATTCTTCCACGCGCTATGTTAGTTTAAATTACATATTAAGAGAGTTGTGTGGGCTTCCGCCCTTAATGATCGGATTCCACGCCCTATCAGAAATATCTGTCTGACGCACAACAGGGTTGCTGTTAAACATTCAACTCACACGCTTACGAAGGGATTTCACGCAATCGTAAAACGGATGCGTTTCGGTTGGGACACAGCCTTCACGTGCAAATCCGCTGTAACTGCGCTTGCCTCTAATGCATGACGGATCGATAAGCTGACGAGTGCAGCAGGCATTCGGTGCTGATTTTAATTTATACCATAGAAATTTTTCCCTTGCACCGAATGCAAATGAGGGAATCAAACGTAAAACAGAATTTTAAATGTTCACGACGCCTAAACAGGTATAACAAATTTGGAATGTTTATTTTTTAAGGTAACAAACATTTCAGATACGTACCTGCAACTACTTACACATTAAATATACTTATACTATATTAACCACGTATATAATTTGATGAGTAAATAAACATAAGCATTAAGTCACCCAACAAGCACTTATGTTACTTGTTCAGCTATTTAATGGATATTTTGCAATTAAATGGTATACATTCCCTCAGGTGATCGTCTTTAAGTGGAATGTAAATAAGTATACCTGATGTGCAAGATGTCGTTACAAAATATAATTAAGATAAAATCAAATAACGTATTGAGTAGTGTCATTTTCAATGATAAATACAGCAGCAACCAATTGCAGTTCGAAAGGTGTAATTTACATTAATTAAAATCCCTGGTAGACTGGTTTAAATACTGTCAACATATTTACATCGATATTTTTAATTTACCAAAAGTATATGACTAAAAACAATTTTAATTCTTAAGATGGTAAAAACATACTTCATTCTTTGATGTATGTACAATCGCATTTGTATAATTTAATGAATTAATTTTTATACAAGGTTCAATGATTTTTTTTCCTTTGTAGTCATATTAAGAGGCAATTCAATGTAGTCAAAAGTGTGCCTAAGGTAGCATTTTGTGCACGTTTCCAAGTTATTTTGATTTTTGTGAAAAAAGCTCAAAAAAATATGATACTGTAAATGCGTATAACGGCTATACTGTAAAAGATAGAGAGTTTTTATATTGAGTGCGGAGGGTATAGGTCCTCTACTATTTAACCAGGGAATAAAAAGTAATCAAAATTATACAGGGTGTTTCCCAATCTAGGGTTGATTCGGAGTAACTTCGTAGTACTAAAAGTTTTTTTTTTAAATGGAACGCCCTGTATATTTTTACACCATGTGATGTAGAATTGAATCTTCTATCGAAAAGCCATAGATTTTCGGTATATTGAACTTTAAAGTTTTGTTGAGAAACCCACTTTTTTCATTTAAAAATAATTCATTCTAGATAATTGAAAATTGTTTTTTAATATATTTAATATTTTTTGTATATATTTTATGGTAACTAAATAACATACCAGTTACAATATTACGGAAGCAGATACACAAGATATAGTATAATAAATAAATGGGTAATATAACAATAACAATTCTAAAGAAAAGCGGTATGAATTCAACACATCGGATACGCATACAAGCAAGTGGGTCTACAAACGATCTTCCCTACAAGTCTTCAAGTACTCCCGGATAGCGGGTCAAACATTAAAACCATCAAACGCCTTTCTTAACATTCCGCTACATATATTTAAAGTATCCTAGTACATATAGTCAAGTGTGAATGGGTTGTAGCCTTTATTTCATCTAGGTGTAAAACTAAGCAGAGTGTGCCATACAAATAGATCTATAAAAAGCAACAACGTATAACACTCCTTAAGGAAGAAGTTTGATATCGCTCCCTATACGGGCATTGCACATTAATTTTGAGACCACTGTAATGTCGAGTTAAGCTCTTGTTTAATTGCAGCGTACAGTTATTGTGTGAGATTATCGCGAATTTTAATATAATTTTGCCCATCTACATATATTTTGTTATACACACAGAGAAGTACTTTCTTGATTCAAGTAAATCTTACTCGGATCAAGTAAACGTTTGGTTCGTATATACGCAAGAAAATAATTACTTATCTGAAACCAAATAAATTCTTGAAAATTCAAAGAAATATTTTCTTGGGTCAAATATTTTATTACTTTTTATAAGTACTTCATTTAGACTACTCAAGAATTTCAATACTTCATTCAATACTTACCATTCTCGGCATAACTCTTAAAATACTGTATACAAGAAGTTTGATAATTTGAATGAAGAATGGGCATATTAGATTCAAGAATAATCTTTCTTTGTACGGATAAGGTGAGTTACTTGGGTGTAGTTTATAGCATCTTTGAACTAAATATGCGTGTATAAGATATATTTATAACTAGTAAACGTAAACCAGGAGAAAAATGAAACCGTTCTGTGAGGAAGAGAAATTATACGCTGTACCTCCTGCTAGCGTAGCAGGAAGTATTGGGCATAAACTCTATTTTTCACACTATACGAATCTTTTTCTCCTGGGATCGTATTCATATAATCTGTTTTGCTATGAGCTACTTACTAAAATAGTATATGGAGAATAGTTCAAAAAATAAAATAAAGTCTTACAAAATATTGAAGTGTATGAATAATTAAGAATAAAATTCCCTAAATCCATAGCAGATAAACATACCCTTAAAACCATATTCTAAACCGGTTTCCTGCGAGTTCAGAGATGTTATCAGATATATAGTGAAAAAGTTAAAATTTCAGTAAAAATATATATTGATATGAAAAATGTAACGTAGCCGGCACAAGTAGAATAGATACATAAGTACATACAAAAAAACATTTTACATATCATTCTCGTTTATTCGAACATATTTCGGTAACGCAATGTTCGTTGCGGTATTTAAAACATGTTCTATTGTAGGATACTTAGAACGAATATCTGAGAGCGATATTAGAATATCAGTATTTAATAATTCGACCAAATAAGCTTTATAATGTAAAACATAATTTATTGTCCGATACATGTTGCAGTAGAATAGTACCTCAGTTGAAGAATATTTATTTACAAAAATATAAACGACTTTAGCATATTTTATGGAATATTAATTTCTCGGGACGCGTGAACTTTGTACTGCAACATGTGTACGACATTGTGAAGCAAAAGGTAATCTTAACACTAAAGCTATTATTTTCGGTCAAAAGAACAAGTTTTGGGTATTATGCCTAAGTAGACTACATAAAATAGATATTTTCAAATTCAGTTATAGTATTAAAAACGTTTACAAAAATGGCTTAAATGCGGGTATACTTTGTCTTCCTTTGTATCTATTTTATACACTTTTGTATCAAAGTCCATATGTGTTCCGCTTGAGGCGGATATTTAGCGTTCAGTGTATGGAAACATTTAAAACATATATCAAATGCCGTTATCACTTTTTCAAATTTATATCTAACATTATCCACTACGACGTATATATTATTAATAGTTGCTAAATTTGATCCTTCTAGAAGAATATATGGTTGTACGGTGTAATTCTTGGCCGCAGCTTTTTTCTTTGCCGATATTACAGTTTCTTCAATTTCAGGAACCGTCTGAAAACGACAATTTAGTGAAACTGTAATTAAGATACCATAAAAGTGTTGTTACCTTTACGTGTACTACTATGGACTCGATACCCTCCTGTATAGAAAATTTCCAGTGGCCTTCATATGTCCGTTTCCTTCCTATGGGGTACCTATATTCTAAATTTCAAATTCATCAATTTTAAAATTGTATGTACTTAAAATGGTTTAGAAAAGTGAATGTGCCAAGCACCATCTTATAAATCACAAAATGTAGAATTGTTTTGTAGCTTTATAGAACTAATACAAATTCATGACGATATAGCTAGTCAGCAATACAAAATGTATATGATTTATAAATGGTGTGGTATATTTATTATGTCCAATCTATTTATAGGGTAAACTTAAAAATGGCCATGTAGCTGCAGTTTCTATAATTTTTTAGTAATCAGATGTAGAATGACCCCAGGAGCACGGTAGTATTGTGGCGGAAAACATGTATTCTACACTTTTTTAAGATGCGATTTTAAGGTTATGTCAGACAACTTTTTTTCCGATAAAATAACCTACTAAAGGTGGGTTCTCATGCATCCGATTTCCGATTATCCGATGGTACGAATCGTTCGCTATTGGTGTGTGCGTGGCTACTCTTAAATTTACCATATTTATCTATGTACCTTGTTGAAGAGCATCGTTTATATTTGGTTCAAAATAGCACCATACAAAATGTCCATTATGCCGTATTCTTATGTATAAAGGTTCGTCCGACATTTTCTGCTCTAATATATTACACCTAACTTAATAACAGGAACTATATTGACGTGTATATATAAAAACAAAGTACTTACCAAATTGTTCGCAGTCCCTAGCCCCACACAAACAAATTTACAACAAATTTAATTAGAATTACAACGACAAATCTAAATCGATCAAGCGATCAAACGAAGTAAAACCGACGTAGTCGTGTGCAGAGATATAATAAAAGTCGAATATGCGCATGTGCAATTTACAAATAGATTTCTGTGTGAAATTAACTTTTTAATAAATTTCTCAATTCTCTATATAGGGATTTTGTTTATTTAAATATGTTGAAGAATGTTATTATACCAGCTAAAGAAAATGAGTAAGATAAACAGACTACACACGAAATACGTAGATTATATTTGGGGTATAAGAAATTTATAGTAGGATGTAATCTATTGTTTTCCGACTATTAGTCAGTTAATTACGCGGTAAAATTTTTTAAGCGGCGTACATATCTAACGGTAATATTTTCTAACTCTACCCGTACAATTCTAGTACTGTTCTTATAAAAAAAAAATATATTGCAAGCCAGGCAACACACTCACACATACTTGATTCAAGAAGGTATGTATTTATCCCAAGTAGTTTATTCATTGTTATAAGTAAGATTTCAAGAAAGTAATTTACTATCGCTAAGAAAACGTGATTACTTCTTTGTAGTATATATATTAGTTTCAAAGAAATATTTACTTAACTCAAATAAATATTTTCAAATAAATATATTAGTTTGCCATTAGAAAGCACTTTTCTGTGTGTAGAGAGCAAAACTGGTGTTCGTATTAACGCATTCCTGTTTATAGAGTCTGCATAGTAACCAAAATTTGCGTTAAAACCTTTATTAATTATCGCAATATTAACAATTGGACTTGCCAAATTCAAACGGTATCCCATTAATATATATTTTTATGCTAATTATAATGTTATCGGCCTACATACACATCTGGCGCGCCTTAATTCATTGAACACGCATCTCGCATATTAATGAGCGTCGTAAACAGCGGTAAAACATCGCGCTGGGTATCGATTATTTATTCTTAGAAGAGTAATCGAGAACGTGTTTACCATGAGAGACCCGCTGCCCTTCCAAAAATGACGATAATGGATATAAACTTGACTACCTATTATTACCGTGCGGTATAATTGCTCTCCGCATATAAATTGAACGATAAAGACAATGTAAACTGGAGTGGGCACAATCCTCTTATTGAACGAACCACAGCAGGCGAATACAAATACCTGTGATATGATTTTATTTTCCTTTTCTTCCAAACGCCATCAGACGAACACAACATTGGTCTACAATTAGAAATAAACTGCGTGCCAAAAAAAATGCGAAACACCTTAAAGGAGTTGAGTTACGAAGCTGAAATTTTGGCAAATTTCATGTAGTAAATCATAATTACTCGTTTTCAGTAGTAAATCATAACAACTGAAAAAAAAACCAACAATCAGCTAAAATTTATCAATAAAATGTCATATCCCTACAATGGGAAATTCTGGCTTAAAATAAAAACTGCACTTGACTCTAAATTAAAATAGGACAATGCTATTTCCTACGCAAAGCAAAAGATTTGTTTGTTCAGGAAGATTATCCAATATCTTTCAATTTCAATCCACGTGGTTTCAACAAATTAAAATAAACTAAGCGTGGACAATTACTAGAAAATTACAAAAAAAAAGAAAACTAAATGCAAGAACAATGCTTCTACTCACCCAAACGAGCTGATTTTCTCTATGAGTAAATCTCTATGTTCACACATGACAGCTGTCAAACCACAACGCTCTACGATCGATACAAAAAAAAATGGCGCTAAATTCAAAATAGGCGGTCTTTTTGGGACACCCAGTATATGCAAATCCGACGTTTCGGCAGTTTTTTTTTACTGTCGTCATCAGGGTAGTGGGACTGTGGCTTGACAATTTCATTGTTTGCGACGGAAATGTACTTGCTCTCGGATGTGCTTTGCATATGCGTTTGTCCTGTATATAGAATGTACACGTACACAACTTCGAAAAAGCACCTCTGGCGACTTCTCCAAGCAGAATGGAACAATATTTTCCAGGAAGCTTTGACAAAATTAACAGAGCGCCTGTAACGAGTGATCCGGACCGTAATGAAAGCCAAAGGAGGATTCCTCAACAAGATGAAAGTATATTTTAATGGGAATGTTTTGTTTTATTTTTTATTTCTTGTTAGGCGTTTATATTTTTGTTTCTACGAATACACTTTTATTTTCTTTCGAATTCCTGTAGTTTTTATTTAGTTAGTAGTAATTTACTAGTTGTCGTAACTTCAATGGCCGTTAGTGTATGTATACATCATTTGGAACCTCTTTTTATATATACAAAATATGAAATTGACGAGCATTAGAGTTATGCCGTGGATTTTCTTTTTTCTGCAAGTAAACCGTGGAGATTTTAAAAACATTTTCTCGGTATAGCATCTAATCATGTTAGCATGGTTGATGGCGGTTGATGGCCTTATAACTTTACTTCAAATTCACTTCCTGTATTATGTTTATAGTTGTACATATGAATAACTATTTACCTTCTAATTTAAAAATAAAAACAAACGCTGAATTTTAATTAAAATACAGAATGCGCCAATAAATAAATGCAATTAAAACAAGCACATCCCAGATTGCAATTACCAAAGCGGATTTAAAAAAAATCTTTTTAATCGTAATTTTAATGGCTTATGTCACTGAATGTTGGAGAATACATAACATTAATTTATCATATTTTTGTATATATACACCCCGTTAGCTTAGCCCTAATAAATTTTGTTTCTAGTAATTTTAATGGTCTATTTGGCTTTTACGTAATCGTTGCTTTAAACAGCTCAAAATAAAATTTAAGAGGTAAATATTTACCTGGTAATGGGTTCACCTGTTCACTGCTTCATTTTTATCGAAGAACAATAAAAATTATTGCATCAACTGGAAAAAATTGCTAAGCAAGCGTTTAAAACAGTATTTTTCTTGGTAAATACATAAACGTCGGCCTCGATATTGTAAATTATTTATTTTTGCCAGAAAGGATAAACACGGATACTTCTGGCATCGCGGGCACACACTCCAACAAACACCTTTATTGTACACAAAATATTTTCGTTTCATTAAACTGTTGAAACCTTATATTACACAAATAACGTCAAAATGTTTACATTCGCATGTTCAGGTTGCGTTTACCTGTAACAGTTAGAACGCGGTTGATGTTCTTATTATGTAACACCGGTTGTATTGGGAATGAAAAGCCAACGCATTAATAAAAACATAGGGAATCGAGAACAACTATTACTGCAAAGTTTCTTAAAACATGCGGGTTTCTCGATAATAAATGACATAATTTTTAGAAAATCAACGATATCTTGGAAATTAACAAGTTTTGGCTTAACGTATTGCTGTGTCCAGACTGAATTTGTAAATGCAAAATGAACTTTAAAAATGAAATTAACAAGGAAAAAGAAAATTAAATTAACTAGCTCAACGGATAAAATTTTACAAATGAAGGCAAAAGAACAATTAATCTCAGAGTTGCCCTTACGAATTAAAACTTGAATCTAATCACGAAAAGTAAAATGTGAGTGAAAGAAATCTAACTTTCTTAAATACCCCAATAATTGAAAAGGTTTAATTTAAAAATCAAAGAACAGAATATTCAACCCAAAGATGCTCAGTAACAATCAAAATTTATTTTATAAAAGGTTAATTACAACATGGCAGAAAAAAACTATGAACTGAAGGTTCTGGCCAAAAAAAAAAACTGCACTTGATTCTAAAATTACAATAGGACAAGGCTATTTCCTAAACAGAGCAAAAGTTTTTTTTGTTCAGGAAGATAATCCTAAATCTTTCAATTTCAAACCACGTGGTTTCACTTAAATAAAATAAATTCGTGAATAAACATACTGCTGTGAACTGATGGTACCAGCATATATGAAAGTGAAATTAAAAAAAAATAAATCAACTAGCTCGTGGATAAAATTTAAAAGGGCGCAAAAGACTTAATAACCTCAAGGTTATTTCAGGATTGAACTAATCATAAAAATAAAATGTGGGGTGAAAGTAATCAAAATTTATTATATCAAAAAAAAGGAAAAAAAACAAAAACATTTAATTACAAATTGCAGGGAAACAAAACATCGACTGAAAGTCCTGGCCAAAAATAAAACTGCCTGAATTTACATTTACAAAGGACAATTCAAAATCCTCTAACAAACAAAATGGTAGATTTGTTCTAGAAGAAAATTCTGCTTCTCAAATAATCCACGTGGTCTCAAGTTAAAACAACTAAAATTAATATTAAACGTGAAAACAAATAAACTTACAAAATTGAAATTTAAACACAAGCACAAGCTTTCTTTTCACCTTTCACGAGGTGATTGATAAATAAAACTAATTTGAAAACTAGAAACGGAAAATAACATCTGCGTGCTACAAAGTCGCACGAATCGCAAAGAAAAAACCTAGATATTACTAGAATATACATGAACAAAATATATACAATCCTGGTGTACGCAAAATGTACCAAAAGAATGAATTTATATAAACTGAATAATTACATAAAATTAATCAAACAATCAAATTCATTCAATAAAGAATTAATTACAAATAAAAATGTTTGTGAATTTCTACACGACATCGAAAAGGTAAATCGGATCAAAATTAACATCTGTGCCGCTTAAAAAAAAACTCTCGCGAACTCAAAGGTGTTCGTCCACAGCAATACGTAATTATACAATAATGAAAACTAAATGCAAGAACAAATGCTTCTATTCACCCAATCGAGGTGATTGATAATTAAAAATGAATCAGAAAATAGAAAACAAAAAATTTAACTCTTTGAAGAGAAGAATTAAAACTAAAATATATCTTCCTGCACGAAAAATAATAAATGATCTTATATCTATAATGTGCACACATCAATATAATAACAATTATTATAAAGTGAATTCCTTGATGGACGAAATAAAAGACAACGATATCAAAATGAAATACAAAATGGCAAACAAAGATTTACAAAAATACGTCTACTCACGCTAACAGTCGACCAAGCAACGGCCTGACAAAATTCTACAATCGTATTCTTACAATTCACCGACAAAATCTAGTAGAACAAACATTAAATAGAACTAGTAAACGCTAGACATCTTAAAGAGAGGAATTAATTTTAAAACAAAACTAAACACTTAATTAAATAAATTATACCATTAACTCTTTAACTAAAATTTATACAAACTAAACATTATTGTGGAAATTTCTTAATACAATGATTCAGCAAAACGGAAAAATCATGACAAATTAATAGGCAACTTAAAATACACTCGCAAAAAACGGGATGCCTGCCACAGCAGTATGTCAGATCTTATTTGTTCAAAATTTACTGATATTTTTCAACATAGAATAATAATGGATTTTTAGTATTAAAAAAATCGCAGGTTACAAAATGCCTGTAAGTTTAAGTTACAGAAAAATCATAATTTTGCACAACAATTTATAAACTTTTTTCGTATCTATTACTGTTTAGGAGTAATAAAGGAAGTTCCTATATTAATGGAATCACCCGTATAATAGATTCTTATTATTCAGATATTTCTTTATTGGCACTTTTCAATTTACACCTCAGATTTTTGTATTAAATATGTAGCTAAATATATAAAACATTGCTTTTAAGGTCACAATGTAAACACCAGCTGTTCACTACGATACAACGTTTTCTGAATATATAATATCAAAATAACCTTCACATGATTAGCACAATTACAGCTTTATTTACAGCATTTGTATTATGTGTTATCATCATGAATTAGTTGCAAGAAGAATAAAAATGTAATTTATCCGATTTTTAAAATAATTCAAATCTATGTTTAATAATAACTAATAACTGTAAAAGGTAAAAGTTTAATAATCACCCGGATATAGTGATTTTATTACATTGCACTGCAATTAACATAACCAACAAACTCCTCTAAACTATTATATGTTATTATATAGTGTATATATTTCCTCAATTATATTAAGTTAATAAATAAAAAAAATAAAACGTTAGGGCTAGCGTCTAATGTAGTCTAATATTGGTGGTGTTAATGCAAAAGCCACGTGTAATATCATCCTACGCTCACCAAACTTACACCAGCTATTACAACAACTTTATTTCTAAGTCGAAGCTGCAATTAGTTCGAAAATGACGTCGTTAAGTATAATTCCAAGTTTCCAGGCTGAGCTAATAATGTCTATACGGTTGCGCAACTATTCAGAAGTCGTTCATTATGTTGTTATCTTCTTGATTTCACATAAATTACAGATCTTATCTCCCCTCAATTATTTTATGTCCGACAAACTTTTCAGAACGAATAAAAGCGGCATTTACAGAAAGAACATCAGTTTGATCTGATACGATAAAGGAAAATAATGTTGGAATAAATAATTTACAAATTAAATAGAATTCTAATGCTTATAATTTTATAATTAGAGTGGTCAACTTTCGTCTGCGCGCCAGGTCAGTACTAAGTTTCATATATGTCACATTAAGTTTAACATAAGTGTACAATACAGTATTATGGAAAGAGCAAAATTATTTATTTATTGTATAATTATAAATATTATATACAGGGTGTTAGATAAACATGGGGGAAAAATTCAAGGGGTTATTCCTTGGCTTATTCTAAGATATTTGTCCTCTGGATGATTTTTGAAAACCCCTTTGTTTGAGATACAGGGCGAACAAAATTTGGACAACCATATTCGATATTCGTTAGAATTATTAATGTAAATAAAAGTACGGTGTTACGCCATGAGTTTATCAAGTACAAAAATTGTTACAATGCGTTATTTTTTCGATCTCGATCACATGAAACGCTATTTGATTTAGTATGGATTTCATTTGAATACGTCTCATCGGTCGCATTTGTTTAGATTGAGTGACGTTTGGCTGTTTGACGTGCCTTTAATAGTTAGTGAAATCCTCTATCATGATATATACGAACGCTGAGATGACTGACATGCATTTCATGTATAGACTTGCTGATGGCAACTCATTAGAAGCTAGACGATTGTACATTGAACTATTTCCTGCCCGTAATGTCCCTGATCGAAAAATCTTCGAAAACATTCATCGACGTCTTCGTGAAACAGGCTCAATGAAAGGAAGTGGAGGGCCAGGAAGATCAATGATTGCAAGAATAATTGGAACAGAATGTGCTGGAGATGATAGAGGAAGATCCTGGTAGTTCTACGCGAAAAAATGCAAATACTTTGCATGTAAGTCATTGGACAGTTTGGAAAATTCTGAAGGACAATTTATTGTATCCATACCACATTCAACGCGTTCAGGCACTACTACCTGCTGATTTTCCTCCACGTATTGCATTATGTCATTGGATATTGCAAACATTAGTTCGCATCCCTCTATTCTGACACAGATTCTTTTTACCGATGAAGCCAGTTTCTCAAGAAATGCAATAAGGAATTTTCAAAATAATGGTGTGTGTGCTGATGAAAATCCGCATGAGGTATTTGAAGATCATTTTCAACATCAGTTCTCGTTGAATGTTTGGGTTGGAATTGTGGGTGACCATCTAATTGGACCGGTATTTCTACCAGGAAGGCTAACTGGCGTGGGCTTTTTGGAAGCAACGCTGCCTGAGTTTCTGGAGGATGTGCCATACGCGACAAGAATTGCAATGTGGTTTATGCACGATGGTACACCACCACATTTCAGTTTGGTTGCTCGTAATTTTTTAACAGCAACATACGGAGATCGCTGGATTGGCCCGCCTGATGGGCCACACGTATAGCTTGTTCGATGCCAAAACTTAAACCCCCTAGATTATTTCTTCTGGAGATCTCTGAAGTCAATAGTTTACGCAACTCCAGTGGAGAATTTGGACGATTTGCGAAATCGGATAATTCTGGGGTAACTCAATTAGAAACGACCCTGGTGTGTTGAACAGTTCGACAGTCAATGACGAGAAGATTGAATGCTTGTACCCAGACGTTCATCATCATACTGGTGTATAGTTTCTAAGAGTACGTGCACAACGGAGCTGTGATGCTAGCTGATAGCCTGGATGATACATTCAAGCTATCATCGATGGTAAGAATTATATCATTCTTTTATATGTGAACGTGCACATCGGAGCAAGGAGTATAGCAGGGATGATCGTTTATAGCACTGATACTCGATACTAGAATGAATTTTACCATTCTTTCTGCGAGCAGAAAACCAGTGCCATTGAGATTCCCAAACCTGCCGATTCGATATGCCAGTATTTATCGACGTTTATAGGTTGTCAACATTGCAATAGGCAGTCATTGTTTGTTCTTAAGAACGTATGCGTGTGTAGTTTTGCAATGCAAATAATAATAAACAGTATCAAAATAAACCAAAAAGGACGTGCAATATTAACTGCAGAAATTTTCAAAAGAGAAGAGTTATGGAATCAAGCCTATCCGGATCATCATAAAGATAAAGTGAAAGAAAGTATAACATAAAAGTATTAAAGTATTGTTTTGTTTTACAAAGCATTAAAGCCAAAAGGCAAGTGGAAGTATCTACGGGATACAAGAAACACCGTGATCCGGTGATGCAGGAGGTAGAATAGTAGAATCGAATTAGTCCCATTTTAAAAGATTAGCTTTCCTGAAGGATCAATTTACACCACGACCATCAACATCGAATTTACCAAGTACATCAAGCAGGTATTTTATTCTAAATGATGATGATGATCAGGAATTAGACATTTTTGAATCATATAGAGAAAACGACGACAATTCAGATGAATTGCTTAGTAAACAGATAGAAAGTGATTCTAGGCCCACAAGTCCGCCTTCACCGAGCATGTCCACCACAGAGCCAAGGGTAATTATTCCAAGTCGGAAACGACAAAGACAAGGGGATTTAATAGGACAAACTTTAATTAACATAGAACGAGAGAAACTCGAATTGCTACAAGAAAAAAAGATGAGAATCGAAAATAGCAATCGTTTGGATGAAGACAAACACTTTTTTTGAAAGTCTAATTCCCCATGTGCAGAAAATGGATCCGCTTACAAAACTGCAAGTTAGATCACATGTTCAAGAGCTTGTAATACGTTACTCTTATGGACCATCACCAGCTTCCTCGCCTTCGTCTTCTACATATACAGCATCTCATCAGAACCCACAACAAATGCATAAGCAAGAAAATTGGTCACAATTCCAGAATTTGCGGTAGCATGGCATCGAATTTTATTTTGCTAATATTTTTTATCAAAGGAAACTTTTTTTATTTAAATGTGTTTTGCCAAAGAAGATATCATTTTGCTTATATTCAATAAAGTTTTATTACTTACCTCAGCGTAATAACTAAACATTCTTCTACACTTACTGGTATCTTATGAAAATTTTGCCATCACTTGTCCACCTTGTCTTCAATTTTATTTAAAATGTATTGGAAACTAGATGGTTCCATTCTCAAATATTCATGAAAATGATCAGGGTATTCTTTCAACTCCTGATAAAGGTGGTGATATTCTTCTATTTCTAAGCGTTTTTTTTATTAATTGGGTGAGTTTGGTATTCCCTAAAGTGCAAATGTCGCATAATATACAAATTTGTAGCGGATGAACAAAAATAATCATCGTCACTGTCTGACATGGCGACCAGAACGGAACTACGAGTTGAAAGGCGTTATAATTTGCGCTAGTATCCCAGCTTCGTTGTGCACACCTATAAGCGCTTATAGTTCGAAATGTGATCTATCATCCAGGCTACCTGCTTGCATCACAGCTCCGTTGTGCACGTACCCTAACTCTACGGGAAACAAAAATATTGTAGTGATAATCAGTGATTTTTACAAAAATCGAGTAACAACAAAAATTCTATTCTATCATCTTACTTCTTTATTGAGTTAGTATCACCATATATTTATACAATTAACAAATTCAGATTACCATTTACAAAGTAAATAGTTTAATTGCCAAACATTTATATAAAATGAAAAAAAAAAACGAATTTGACGGAAACTTCGGGAAACCAGATGATGAAAATCTGTTTACTTGGATATTATTACTCTATACCTACGTTATATTTGGGAAACGCGTAGGTGTCGTGTATGAACGTGTTGGCAGCTCGTAAATAAGCGTTTCTCGTTTATTTCAAATTCACGCTTTACGCACACCTTTTTATCGATCACCTTTTGTTAGGCTTAAGGTTATTTTCGGGTTAATTATGTTTATCTCTAGTATGTATTAGTCTATCGAGACATCCGCCAGGTTAAATTTATGGAGCTAATGAAACATAAATGCGGTCAACATTACATTGTTCACGCCCAAAAAAAGAATGTATATAGGTGTATACTATATACACCATTATTTTTATAGCACCTATAAAAGTAGAAAGTGGAAGAATTGACGTATGTATATACGTACACCGAGAGAAAGAAAGTGTTATATTAACTAATAAAATGGTGTATTGAACACTTTTTTCTTTTTCAATATGAGCAATGATATTTTAGTGTTAATGCAATACGTAAAAAAAAATGTTAAATTGCGTTAGTTAACTGAATAATAATAAATGTTATAAGAAACAGACTACGCGTGATTCTTTGAACATGTACTTAATTTTCCATTAACAATTTGTACCTGACTAATTGCATAATACAAAACATTATCCACACAGTTACTTGTTGTAGACACACGAAGTAATAGTTGTCTCTATAATTTTATAATATTGGTTTAGCACTGGTACAGTGTTATTTCAATGATTAATAAATGTTGTTATACCTACATTTCTATAAAATGTTAATTCAAAACTTATATTGTTTCATTTAACCTACCTGTAGTATTCATCGAATGACTATTTGTATGTAATTCAACACTTTTAGGTAGTTAATACGAAAAAGATTTTCTTGTTAGTGGAACCATTTTCGATTTTGCATAAAATCACGTTACTGATCGGGCGAGTTTTTAATTTCATTTATGGATCCATCGATTACTGTATCATTAATGTAATAAACAGAGATACACTGTAATCGGATGGATCTATCCATGAAATTAAAATATCCCCCGCGCTATCAGCAATTTAGTCCATTTGATAGCAACGACATAGCTATATATTGCCTAATTACGAAGACTGTTAGTAGGTAATAGAAGGAACACATTGATATCAACGGATTAAGCTTTTGTGCGCTGAATGTCAACATTGTCCATAAAGTTGTCCATAAAGTAATTAACTAAAAATTCAATATGATCGCCATATGAAAACCAAAAGATAGTGCTAATGACTTTAAAACAAAAGATAATTACACAGTAGTTTCTCATTTACTCCAGAAAAATTGTTTTAAAAAGAATCTGAATTTTCTTATCATCGATCATCGAATTATGTTTTGATAAAAATTAAAATTTTAGTTTTCTAAAGATATCTTAAAATTCAAAAAAGTTAGGGTAAATTTGAAATGATATTTCTTGGGATTATTGAATTCTGCAAAACATTCCCCACATAACCGTTGCTCCATATGTTTTAATAGCCGAGATACTAATACACTGTTGAAAATATTACGGTGTTGGCGTTAATTTTGTGGTAGTCAAATATTTTAGTGTTGATTTTTACAAACTTTGCCAGACGCATTGACTACATGTGTTTAGTAGAACAGAAATTACTAGAATTTGGTGTGAATTCTTTGTTCAGATATGAGGATTTACTATTTTCTCTAGACATTCAGAAGCGTCAACCAATCAGAATTTTTCCCTCGGATAGAAATATAGAACCCCACCCTAATCTAATACGGTATTGGCATTATACGCACCACCTGCATTGCACGTGTATCTGTTTCGAGGTTTGTTTCTGCGTATTAACATATCCAAACAAACCACCAAACGTGACTGACCTGCAAAGTGTAACCTTGTGTTATTAAACGTTAATTCCAGTGGGCATAAAAAATTTCAACATCTTAAAGATGTATTGGGAACAACTATTATGTAATTAGTTCAGATTTGAATCAAATAGCATAACATTCACTTAATTTTTTAATGGTTCTCAAAAAATCATTTTAAAATTAGTACGTTTCGTTGAAACCAAAACTTTTGAATGAGTGGTTTTGTATATTTAGAATTGAGAAAACGTCTTAAAGAGAGAATATTATAGCACTAAGAAATAGGAGTTGCATATTAAATAGACGTTGTGTTTAGAAAACGGTGTTAAATCATCCAATAGATCAAATAAAATGTGACTAGAAGTATATCATAATTCCACGTATTAGTTGGACAAAATAACCCCTTAGCAATAGACAATACTTGACTATCTTTGTTCGTCAAATTTAAACTTCTATAGTTCTCGACAAAATAACACGAAAACAGTGTGGACCTCTCCTGACTATTAAATTAGTCAAAAAAGTGTTAAAATTTTCAACAGTGTACAGCTATGTATGGATATCTTCGGGACTTCTATTAATACGTCATTACCGACATGACGCAAGAACAGCGTGGTTATCACCTGTGTTATAGATCTTCAACTGGAAAATATGTATGTAATTTTATTAGATTAAGCATTTGGAGACTGCCTCGAGCGAAAGGTAAGTATTAGTAGTTTCGGGATAGTGTAATCTCATTGGAAATTATTACTGTTAAAGACACATACAATGTAAATTACGTAATACTATTCGTACTGAACTAATTAACCGCAGGTAAAGTCAACAACAAAAAACGTTTTACAATGATAATATATTCAAAATACATATACCAAACATTTACGGTATTATATACTAAACTTATAATAGCTTAATAACATAATTGAAAAATTATTTTATTCATACATTTGAAAGGAAAGTACAATTTAACGTTTCACAATAAATCATTAATAACAACATTTAACCAAAATTCGTTATCAGCATTTACCGATTTCGTAATACTACCCACCAAATAATCATTATTTTCGACAGAATTGGTTTTTATCATATTAATCGATTTACTTAAACAATTAAAGGCAAAATGATTTTTACGATTACATTTATGACATATTTTACCATATGGCACAACTGGTCAACTGTTTTGGCATGCGTAAAATTTAACGTGTTACACCGACCTGTTCTAGAATTGTTCGAATCCGTTACAAACGATCTTGTTTAAATTTGCCGGACACCTCTTTCCAATGATCTTCCATCCTTGTGCGCGGCCCTTGGGTGAAACGTGTCTTCTGTCTTGCTCCTGCATCCGGCTGTCGATCGATGTGTTTTCCAGCGTAATTGCAATATTATTTAAAATTTCTCGAACTTCCTTTCCTATACAGTGTAACAGCGTCGCTGCTTGTATGTCGGCTGTGTTCCCACTGCAACATCGCGGTAAATATAATTCCCAATCTTCTTTTGAATTGCTCCAATTTTTTGCTAGGTCGCCCTCCATTTTCATCTTCTCGGGTTGAGATACATCTCATTTTTGTTTGTTCGCTTTCTGACACTTTTTTTTATATTTTGCACTTTTTCTTCCTTTTCACTGATTTTTTTTGTATTTTGTTTGTTTTTTATTCTGACCTGCACCATTTTATATATATATACTCCGCGATGGGTTTTGATTATCTTTATTATTCAATATTGATGTTACAGAAGCTTACAAACATAGGTCTTATTGCTACGGAGGTTGGATACTGATTGACTGTGCGCACGTGCGATTATTAATGTAGTAGACGTTAGTATTAAATATTACATTTTATTAAGTTAACACCGATAGTAAATGTTTAAAGAACACCTTTTTTCAAATGTCAAATCGACAATTTGTGGATTAAACCAACAATAAATATGTTTGTTTCACATAGGTGATATGCATCTCACTTTGCAAATGCCAATAGGTTAAATCAAATACTCAAATCGGTGGACACTCGACAAATCTAAATAACACTTTCATTCTCTCAGTGATGATGTTTGTTTAAAAATTGCTCATTTTAGGCTTGATGACCATTCATAGGTAGTTTTAGATTTGATAATTTATTGTGTTGCATGTCGTCTGATGGTCTATTGATCACTAAAATGTTGAAAAGTGACCTATTATTCTATTATTCTCTTATGAATGTTTAATTTAATTAAACAAAACATCATGTATTGTCGGTTTTGAAGAAGAACTTTTGTTGCTTTCGCACAATCCATGTATTTCTGAGCACATATACTCAGTGACATTAGAAGTGATACACCGAGAAAAAGTTCCAACCAAAATACCATTTTTTTTCCCAAAAAATTGTTGCAAATTTTAGAAATAAGAGCCTTATAGGATAGTCTAACCAGCTGTTCACTTTTTTTTTTGTTCGTGAAGGAATAAAATTAATATCTGTGTAAGGAATTACGTAACGAGCACAAACACGTGCAGTTTTCCAGAACAAATTAATTAGCTGAAAGTAAACTTCTCACGGAGTTGCTGTTCGCCGTTGGGTTTGGATATAAGCCAGCAAAATCGAGGGCGTTGTGCGGAGACATTGCATAGCCAAGGTCGTTAATCGACCTGTCATCGAACTAATTAGCTCTCACAACATATTCAACACTCGCGTTAAAGGTTTTATACCAAGTGATCGCACGCGAAGTGGCGTTGAGTCTGGATGATTTCTATCTGTTTAGTTGTATGTACTTATTCGAGCAACAGCTCTATACGGTCATAAGGTTTGTATTATTCATTTTGATCCAATGGTGCACCTACACTGAGAGAAATGAAATGGTTATTTCAACATTTTTCGTAGTGTCACGAATTTGAGCATTGATTTAACCATGTTGCATTTAAGTGAATCATATGCACCTATTTGAAACAAACATATTTATATTGTTGCACACTTCAGAGTTAATTTAACAAGATTACAGTGTTCAGGCGTAACCAATATTTTATCTTGTTGGTTTAATCCCAAAAATTGTCGATTTGACATTTTGAAAAAGGTTGTTCTTTAAACATTTACTATCGGTTGTTAACTCAATGAAAATGTTAATATTAATACTATTACATATAGGTGATCGCACATGCGTATAGTCAGTCAGTATCCAACCTCCGTAGCAATAAGACCTATGTTTGTAAGTTTCTGTAACATTATATTGAATAATTAAAGGTATCAAAACCCTCGCGCAGTATATATACATATAACATGCGCAGTCAGAATAAAAAACAAACAAAATACAAAAAAAATCAGTGAAAGGAAGAAAAAGTGCTACAAATTATAAAAAAAAGTCAGAAAGGAACAAACAAATTGGAGAATATATCTCAACCCGAGAAGATGAAAATGTGAGGGCAACCTAGCAAAAAAATTGGAGGCAATTCAAAGAAGATTGGGAATTATATTCTACGCGACTGGTTGCAGTGAGAAAACAGCCGAAATACAAGCAGCGACGCTGTTACACTGTATAGGAAAGGAAGTTCGATAAATTTTAAACAATATTGAATTTACGCTGGAAAACACATCGATCGACAGGCCGAATGCAGGAGCAAGACAGAAGACACGTTTCACCCGAAGGCCCACAAGGATGGAAGATCATTGGAAGAGGTGTCCGGCAAATTCAAATAAGATCGTTTGTAACGGATTCGAACAATTCTAGAACGGTCGGTTGTACACGTTGTAATTTTACGCATGCGCAAAACAGTGTCCAGCTTATGGTAAAATATGTGATAATGTAATCTAAAAATCATTTTGCCTCTAATTGTTTAAGTTAATCCGATTAATACGATAAAAACCAATTCCGTTGAAAATAATGATTATTTGGTGGGTAGTATTACGAATCGGTAAATGCTGATAACGAATTTTTGGTTAAATGTTGTTATTAATGATTTATTATGAAACGTTAAATTGTATTTCCTTTCAAAATGTATGAATAAAACCTTTATAATTTTCAGTTATGTTATTAAGCTAATATAAGTTTAGTAATAATGCGTAAATGTTTTTCTTCTATTACCTACTATAGTCTTCCTAATTAGGCAATATATAGCTATGCGTTGCTATCAATGGACTAATTGCTGAATGTGCGGGCGGATTTTTAATTTCATCGATAGATCCATCGATTACAGTATATCTCTGTTTAATACCATTAATGATACAGTTAATCGATGGATTCCATCGATTGAAATTAAAAACTCGCCCGATCAGTAACATGATTTTAAGCAAAATCGAAAATGGTTCCACTAACAAGAAAATCTTTTTCGTATAACCACCTAAAAGTGTTGAATTACATGCAAATAGTCATTCGATGAATACTACAGGTAGGTTAAATGAAACAATATAAGTTTTGAATCACCATTTTATAATGCTAAACCAATATTATAAAATTATAGAGACAATTATTACTTCGTGTGTCTACAACAAGTAACTGTTGTTGGGGATAATGTTGTTGTATTATTCAATTAGCAGGTAGAAATTGTTAATGGAAAATTAAGTACATGTTCAAAGAATCACGCGTAGTCTGTTTCTTATAACATTTATTATTATTCAGTTAACTAACGCAATTTAACATTTTTTTACGTATTGCATTAACACTAAAATATCATTGCTCATATTGAAAAAGAAAAAAGTGTTCAATACACCATTTTATTAGTTAATACAACACTTTTTTTCTCTCGGTGTACTATAGATAGTGTTCATAGTTAACGATAGTTGATAGATAGATATAGATATTTATTTGTTACGTATTGTTAATAAGATATAGGATGAGATATAGCGAACTATAGTTTTTTCCGCCAGTCAATTTTATTTGGCCGGCGAAAAGTATGTGAACTAATATGCGAAACTAGTTTACCCCTTAATTCCTTAAGCCTAGCCGAATCTTTTGCGACCAAGCCGAACCCTCTAGCTATGCAGTCGTTCCGGAATTATGTTAAAAAGCGGAAAACTCGCGTTTCTTTTCCCTTATTTTGGGACACGAGAGTCGTCGCTAGAGCCTTCCAATAGTACCTATCAGAGCGCATTTTGACGGCGAATCGAATGGCGGAAATCGCGATCCGCTATCTCTAACCATTTCCGAGATATTATTATTATTATTATTAATAATAATATATATATTTCCAACAGGATAAAAACCCAATCACAGGAAAATACATTTAAAAAGAAGAAAAGTACATGCCAAAGAGCATTAACAAGTAGAAAAGAGTATAATTAATTCTTAAAAACTAAAATTCGCTTACACAATTCAAAGAACAAAATAAGATTATCAAAACTTTAAAAAACTTTTTTGTATTCAACATTATTTATAGGAATTGAGTACGTGGGAAACCATATTAAAATTCTATATTCTAAATTAGAGCGTATCGAAGAAAAGAACAACGTACTCATCTTCCTGGTATCATGAACATCTCTTCAATTGCGGTAAATAAAATCATAAATTTTAAAACTACGTGCGACAACATCTGCTATGTGATGACAAAAAGAGAGATTTAGGATCAAATAACACTTCCAGATGTTTCGTTAAACTTACAGAGATTAAAGTAGTACCGGAGATATAAGAAAAAGTAACAGGGTTGATCTTTTCAGTAAAAATCATAGAATTACACTTGGAAATATTATGTGAATTTACTACACCACAGAGAACAACAGCGTTGATATTAAACTAAAGTACTTCGCAATCCTCAACAGAATTAATAGGGGCAAATAACTTAAATCGTCAGCTAAACATCAGTTTTTCACAGGATATATCATTAACAAATTAAAGTTAAGAATAGAAGAGGTCCTAAATTCAAGCCTTGGGGGACACCTGATGTAGGAGTAATGAACTTAACCCTGAAAATAAACTTACACATGAAATTACGATATTTGGCATATTGTTTCCTATTCAGCAAGTAAGATTTAAAGAAATTTAGCAGGGAGTTAGAAAAGCCAAAAGGGCACATTTCAGCTAAAAGAACATGATGATCTATCTGGTTAAATGTCTTCTGAAAATCCAAGTATATTACGTCGACCTGTCCCTGTGTTTCTTGACCGTTTTTTTTTCTTATTTTGATACACGCGATGGCATTTCGAGTCGCTAACAAAGGCCAAAACCTTAACGTGTTACACACAGAGACGGGATATTTTTTTTAACAAAATATCGATGATTTTGTATAGATATTTTCATTAGTCAAGATCGATACAAATCTCGTTGTTAAAACAAAAACATTGATATTATATTTTGTATCTTAGTAAGTTAGTTGGTCATTTGAGGTAGGGAAATTCTATTTTGTCACCTAGGTGATATATAGAACAAATTAAGTCCCTTTTCTAAGTTATGTTAAAAATATTTGTGTAAATAGTGGTAGAAAATAAAAAAAAATTCACCTACTCAAGCAGCAACATTCAAATTTCTCGTAATTATTTAATTACCGTTAATTTTCGAACGAGTTTCTTGCTTTCGTAGGATTTAAAGCATTGTAAAATCGAAAACGTCTATCGAAACTTAAAATCATCGACGATTTTGTATTACATTTACAGATATTTATGTTCAATTTAATTGCAGTAAATTTGAATTTTGTTGCTTGGGGAAGTAAATCAAACATTTAATATAATAAACATTATTAATATTTTTAATATATTTCTGTCTCATTTTTATTTATGCAATTATTTATTATTAAATTGCAGATAAACTGCGGAGAAATGGTGTACACAATTTTCACAAATGTCGCAATGGACAAAAACGTGTTTTGCTTTTACTAAAGCTCTTCAGTGCCCCTTGGCGATAATTTCATGCCACGCATAGGCGTCTATATATACTTAGATAGTGTAAATACTATATAAACTCTCATTTATCATAATGTTTATTGTTACAAAAGTTCTTTTACTTTTGGGAGATTAAAAAAAATATTTAACGGAAATACCAACATAGTCATTACAGACTAGTTACGAAAAAGGAAAATAAATTAAAATTCCATTTCTGATAGCGTATTTTCGGTATCGGTAACCGTTTTGGAGATTTTGATCGAAAAATTTAGCAAAATTGGTAAAAAAAACATCGACACTTTGAGTTGTTGTACATCAAAATAAGCGTCTCTTTTCAATGAAAATGTCATGTAATAAATGTCATTATGCCTCAATCCATAACATTTACTTATCATAGTCTACTCTAATTATGATTTTTCTCGATGACTCTATATAAAGTTGCGATTTGTGTATAAATTAGAGTAAAGTTAAAGAAGTGAAGAACAAAGTTCAATCCAATTTCGTGTTTATTTAGTATATTTAAACGACATGCTTAGTTCTATATAACGATCATCATGAGGTTGGATCTAAACAAAAATTTATGTCGTAATTTGTTTTAAAAAATCAAACAAAATACAAATAAAACTTTATTATGATAAACAATCACAAACACATTAAGATACATAATTGTAAAAATCAACTTAAAAATATACATAGTATAATATTGTTTAATTTGATTATTTTTTTTATTGATTTTGAAACCAGCAAGATAAGCTAATCGAACGCTAAGCCCTATGCATATTATCGGATTAATCTCTCAATAGTCTTAGCTGATTTTGTGGAATCTATATAATAGAATAATGCTACAACCATATAGAATATAACCGTCAAAGTCCTAGGCAGATATTTATTAATTCAAATCGGTTTGGAATTTAAGATTTATTTGGTATCAGTAATATAGAACGCCAAGAATTTTTTTTGCAATCTTGTAAGTACCGAACAATAACATACTCCGAGAAAAATAGAATTATCCATGTTTTAAAAGCTCAAAATATTAGTTTCATAAGAAACGATTTTAGATAATAATCTTAAACTTTAATCTGGCAAATTAGCAGGGATCATATTGTCATTGTACTGAATATATTTTAATCCATTTTCTTATTAGTATTGTTGCACCATTCACTTTCTTAATAATATGCTTTCATGGTTTCATCAAGTATTTGGTACATTTTTTATATCGAATCGTATACATGTCTCTGCTGTTTCGATTGTAATTATACACTT
Organism: Protaetia brevitarsis; assembly: GCA_004143645.1. NCBI lineage: Eukaryota > Metazoa > Arthropoda > Insecta > Coleoptera > Scarabaeidae > Protaetia > Protaetia brevitarsis. The sequence continues at coordinate 46,249 of RXPK01000945.1, read as the reverse complement.
TGGATGCTGCGAAGGAGGTTTGTTTCCTTGGATTTTTATGATACCGGTGTTGTTCTTCGGATGTGAACTTTTCTCAGCGAACATCTGGATTGTCACTGCAAGCAAATCCCATTCTGCAGGACTCTGGCGTGTGTGCAAGCTGATAAACGAGGTATCTTGTCAAAGCATTGTTTAACGTTTTGTATAAGTGAGTATATAATATTTCTAATATTTTGAGGTTATTGTTAATATTTGTAGGATGACAGTTGAGATTGAAATTTTAATACGTATAAATTGGTAGATGTGGTTGGGGGTTCTCTTTCTCTTATGATATATGGCATATTTAAAAGTTATTTTGAGAAATAAAGAATCCAAATATATACTGGATAATTGATAATATTTGTTTTGAACATTCCAAATAAGTATACTCACCTTGAGTAGTTCCCATACTCTTTATATGTTTTTGATATAAACTTGTTAATAAATTATACATATTATTAATAATTACATTGTTTTATTAATAAAAGATCATTTGATACATTAAATTATCAAGAATTAAACTATAAATTCAATATTTAACAAAGTAAAGGCATAATAATAAAACAATTTGGAAAAGTTACTAACGCCTTGTATCTCGAAAACGAAGCGACATTCGAAAAAAAATTATACCACACTTTCGTCTTAAAATTTGGCGAGGAGTATTCTGGTTTATTTTGTTAGAGAAGTTAGGAAATACCCTGTATGTAAGCTGGAAACACCATATACTAGAAATATAAATAAGAACGCACTAAAACTCAATTTACAGTAGCTCTGCAGCCTGCAGCTTTACACATTTAATTTCATAATTAAATATTTATAAAGGCTGTTAATAATAGCGCTACTCACTCGGCCTGGGTAAAGAAAATTTTCCATTTCCTGTTAATAATTGAGTACGTAAAATTTATATTCGAATAGGAGCGGCCATGTGGCAATTAAGTTCTTCGTCTGGGTATCTTCGCTTATGTATATACACATTCATATCTTCATATAAGTTTAATAACACAGGTAATTTATTAATAATTCATACTTCCTGGTTATTTGTTCTGTCAATTAATCCAATCGTATGGTAAGTATTACATGAATCTCACCAGATAATAAAAGGCTTATTTTTAATAGGCAAGCTTTTTATTATCTTTGGTAATTATAGTGTTCAAAGGAATGCAATTCTGGCTCTTTTGTTAAAAATCCTTCTTTCTACAGGGTGTTTTACCAGCCAGGGATCCTCTATAACTCGTAAACAGTGGCCGATAGGAAAAAAAGTTTTTATAAATTTATAATTTACTGGCGCTTTTAAAAATGCAATAATATTGGAGATATTGTATTAAAAAAAAAAGAAAGTTGAAGGCTGTATCGAGTTTACGAAACACTCTGTACATATCGTGATAATTTTTCTTTATAGAAAAATTATAATTTTATAACAATTTATAAAAACTTTTTCCGCTATCTGTCACAGCTTACGAGAGAGAGAAATTCCTTGCTGGTGAAATACTCTGTATATTGCTGAGGAAAATGATAAGATTTCTAAGTATATTAGGAGAGGACTAGATTTGGGAGATATCCAAATATTTATATTGTACGTCACCAAAATATAGAAACATATTAAGTCGTATATACACTAATATTTCTTATCAAGGTACTCTTGAAATGTATAAAATGTATTGTCGATTAAATATTTGCGTAGATCTATTTTTGTTTTCTTTTCATTAGTAATTTTTTTAATGTAATGTGGAAGGGCATTTACGTCGAAATTATTTTATAAAAAAGCTCCTCGTTCATAACTGGAAAGGCTGTGGAGGATATTGTTAAGAATCGGCATGTCTGGTAGCCATACAGATAAATGTCACGATGACGGCCTAAACAGATGCTTGTTGACAATAAAAGGTACTAAGCTGTAAATATAAAGACACGGTAGGCTAAGAATGTTAAGTTCTTGGACAGTGGTTGCACGGCGTCCTTACTGGTTTCTATGCATCCATTACAGCGCTAATTATCTTTTTTTGCAATACAAAAACCCGCTGAGCATACGTTGATGACCCCAGAGAAATTCAGGCTATAAGATAGCCTGATTGAATATTCCGAAAGTGTTTTAAGGTATCTATATTAACCGTATTTTCTGATTTTATAAAAGCCGTGTAATACCGACTCAGTTCCACGCACACAGACTCTACCTGATCCTTCCAATTAAGTTTAGTGTCCAGTCTATACCTAAAGTATGTACAAGTGTTTGTTTTGTGTTGTAGAATTATGTCTGTTTTCGTCGTAAACTGAATCAGCTTGTGTTTTTCAATATTTAGCTGCAGCTTATTCATATTACACCAGCTTTTTGACATTTTTTGAAATATTAAATTTGAAGATTATGTAACTTCATCATTTGAACCACCTTTTAATATGACGGTGGTGTCATCCGCATATTGATACAATGTCCCGATATCCAGAAAGGAAGCTAACTCATTAAAATAGATTATAAATATTAGTGGTCCCAAGATGGAGCCTTGTGGCATTCCTTGCAATATAGCGTGCGTTGTTTGAATATATGCAAGTTCTTACGTTAGATACTATCTCGTAGGGAATACTGACGCATTGTGTTCTATTTGCGAGTACGACTTTAAACAATTTTAAGGGAGTTCCACGAACACCATATCTATACAATTTCTCAAAAAGTATTTCATGCCTTATGGTTTCAAATGCCTTGCTGAAATCAAAGTATACGCCACACACTTTACATTTATTATCCACAGTGGATAGTACGTTTTGCAGGCAATCAAAAATTGCTTTTTCGCACGATTTTTCAGGTAAAAGTCCATACTGTGTGCCGCCTTAAAAAGGCTATGAGCTTTGAAGAAATTGTATGTCTTTATAAATTATTTTTTCAAATATTTTTGAAATGATGGTAGAGTGAAATTGGGCGATAATTACTGAGATCGTTTCTCTGCCTTTTTTACGTACGGCAAGATTTTGGCATGCTTTAATCTATCGGGAAAAGTCCCTTCCGTCATTATAGAATTAGCTATGTCCTCCAATGGCCCGACTATATATGTAGCTGATTTTTTTAATATACTCGTGGTGATGTTATCGATACCACAGGAGGACTTTGGTGCAATTTCATCTATAATGTTGTTAATTTCAGTAATCGAAGTAGGCTCGAAGTAAATACTTTTGTCATTTTGTCTTACATAATTGGCTGCTTCATTTTCTTGCTTTCTTGCTTCACTTATTCTTGAATTTAAAAACTTCCCTTTCGAAACACCCTTAATCACTTCGGTTTTTTTTTCTGGAATCCTCCCAACATTTGTGACCCTAACGCTCCAGTACAGTTAAATAACGGATACTATACCACATGGTATATTTGATCCCCTGCCAGCTTGTACTACGACTATTGACATTTACAAATCCCTCATTCGGTTTGCCGAACATCTCACCCTAAATTTTCAAAGTATATCATTACACTTCAAGTACTTTTACGATGGAAGCGATATAATACGTGACTGGATGCCACGTAATGTGAAATACGATTTGATCTAAACACCATTATGTTGAATTTAAATAAATAAATCAATATAAATCATGATGATAAAATTAAAGTTTGTTTTGCTATTCCTTTGCCTCTGCGCCTTCTGTATTTATTATATATGTATTGCAAAGGTCACACGTGACTTTCACAGCAATCCGGAAGTCTGTTAAGGTTCTTATGTTTCTTTCTCCCCTTAGCGGCCATTTATCAAGATAATGACTATATAATTACAGTGCACGATGAACGTAGAGGACACGGAGCGAAGATACACTCAAATTGTAGGCTATTTATAAGCAGCTTAGCGTGAAGATACATTCCAGCGATCAACCAGGGATTTGATGGTAGTTGGATGCGTTGTATATTTAATTTTATCCACATTTTCTTGTAGATTTAGTGCTTCTCATGGTGGGTTTAGGGCAAAAAAGTCTAGAGAGGAAAATAAATGATTCGTTTTGAGTTGGGAATTTTTAAAAACAAATGCTTTTATTAACGCAAATTACAAGGTACAAACTTTTCAGATGTAAAATAGAACAATAAGTTGCTGTTCTTCTTATCAGCTGTACGTGATGATTCGGATTCTTCCCATGGTCATCTCTCAGTACGGCTCATGTTACTAGGGCATAAATATCTTTTTTAGATTTTGGGATTTCTAATGCTGGACTTCTAACCTTATTCCGTTTGAATTTTAGATAAGATTTGGATTTTGGTTGTTACGTAAGATTTTTTTAATCTTTTTGATTCTCATCAGATTTCGCTTTCTTCTATCATCATATTACTGAGACAGATTCCTTCATGCAGTTTTTTGCTTTGGGATTCTCCAAACCCCAGTAGCCATCGTAATGGCACATGGAGTTATATGCTAAGTGCTATAACTAAATTGAGCGAGTGTCCCACTGTATTCGGCTCTAAAATACTCACATCAACCGACGTTAAATATCTGGGTGTTGTCTTGGACGCCAAACTGCTGTACAAATCACACCTAGAACATGTGACAAACATAGCCATAAGGAACTTCTGGGCCTAGAGGTATGCAGCAGAAACACTGAACTGCTGATGATGCTAGTTTTGCTATCGAAACGTACGTCCAGTTTAGTGTAGTTTGTGGTGAGGGGTCTACAAGAAGTTTGCAGCATTACCAGTATTACAGTTTGAAGTATTTTTGTCATGATTACATATTAAAAACCAGTTCAATTGAACTCATAAAAGTTTTAATATTCCAGGTTCTTCGATTAACTTTTTTACTGATGTGTATATTTCTTATTTGTTACAGATACCTTACATGATATGAAATACATTTTTAAATCATAACAAGGTAAGTGCATTACAGTTTTCTCCATTCTTTGTTGTATAAAACAGTTAGCTAACAGTATCAGTTAGCCATCTATTTATTCTATTTCAATCAAATCGTGTTTGTACAACCTATTCTCCAACTTTACCATATTACGCATTTATTTTCTGGAAGACGTCATCACTTTTGTCTAACAAATTAAGCCGTGATTAGATGTTTACTGTCATTGTTTACTGTATATAATCCCGTAGCTATATGATTACTTTATCTAATTAGAATTGTAGTGTCAGTTGCATAAAAGACTACCTTATAATTGTTTGTTTAACCATTTAATATCAAATACACGATCTACTTTTTACATTAGTGTTCAGTAAAGAATGTTGTTAATTAACTTAGATAAGCACATATTCGGGTCAAATCTCCTATTACATTAATTAGTTATAGGTACCTAATTCCCAATGGTAAATGTAAATTGATGTAGTGTGCTTTTATTTGGAAAAGTGCTGTAGGAAATATTTTCTTTCTGATTTTTTACTGCTTCTATGTTGACAAATTTTTTAATTGTATTCTCTTTTTCTTTCAATGAACAGTAAATAAGTTTCTATAACAGAGTTCCAAGCGCCAGAAATAAATGATTCTTTTTGAGTTAAGAATTTTTAAAAACGCAAATTACAAGGTACAAACTATTCTGTGTCTACAATACGAATAACTTAAACTAGATGTACAATGGAACAAGTTGCTATTCTTCTTATCAGCTGTACGTGATGATTCGCATTCTTCCCATGGTCACCTCTCAGTACGGCTCATGTTACTCCAGTTTTGAGCGTTTACGTTTTTCTTTGTGTTTGTGTTCTACAAACAAACGGTCAATATAATCACTGAGCGGCAAAAATGTGCAATCTATCCTTGTTTACTTGTTACTCCGCCCTATTTTCATAGACATAGGGAAAAATGGGTTGAGAAATTTGTTCTGTTAAGAAAATGTTTTTATTCTAGCTACAAGATCATGTACAGTGACCGGCATAAAGATTGCAACATATCGGTTTCTTTTTTGTATTGTTAAAATGTACAGATTTTTTTTGGGAAATAGGTTGTGCATATCTAGGAACCCTAAAATTTATTTTGATACACGTCACGTGACCACTAGTATGGCGGTAAATTTAAAAGAAATATGCCATGAATCTGCACAAAGTGAGGTTAGATGACATGATATTAAAAAAAAATATTTGAAAGAGTTGTTTAGAATTCAATTGCTGTTGCGAATGTTTGTAGACGTATTTTTCCCAATTCTTGTTTATTTGAACTACTTAGTCCCATTTTTTTTTTTTTTTTCATTTTTAGCAGCTCAACTGCACTACTATTTCTAAATTCAGTTAATATTTAAACATTTTTTGTCAATTTATAGACCCATTTCTCTATTATCGACAATGAACAAAATGTTGGAGAAGATTATACAAAAACAAATAATGGAACATATACAAACACACAACATAATAAATTACGGCCAATATGCATTCCAGCAAAGATCCAGTACGATGTTAGCAGCATATGGCTTTACTAATGCCATTATGGGACATAAGACCATCTCGGTTAGTACGACCAGAGGATGCTGATATACTGATGGCTCCAAAACGGCAGAGGGAACTGGAATAGGAATATATAGGCCTAGCACCACATATTTCGAAAGCTTGGGAAAATATCCATGTATATTTCAGGCGGAAATACACGCTATTGAAAGATGTGTTCAGTTCAATATTGATAGAAATTATCGAAAGCAGGAGATTATCATCATGTCTGATAGTCAAGCAGCCATTAAGGCGCTGAGCTCATATGAAATCAGTTCCAAGATGATCTGGGAATGCCTTGGGAAATTAAATCAGCTAGGCAAAAGGAATAAAGTAACCCTTCTGTGGATTCCAGGTCATACAGGAGTGGAAGGAAACGAAATAACGGATAATCTCGCAAAAAACGGCCTGGAATACCTTTTGTAGGGCCTGAACCCTTTTGCGAGTTAAGTAGCAGTACAATACTGAAGAGACTGAAAATAGAAATGGAGCAGAGAAAATCCAGTTGTTGGGAAAATCTCCAGAAGATGAGGCACAGTAAAATTCTTCTGGGAACTTATAACCAGAAGAGATTTACAGAATGCATCAACCTGAGTAAGAACAATATTCGCATATTGACAGGAATACTTTCAGGGTCATTGTAGACTGAAAGGACAACTGAGTAAGCTTGGATTGGAAAAGGAATATGAATGTAGATTTTGTGGGGAACAGGATGGAACACCCATCCATCTCTTCTCAAACTGCGTAGCACTGTGCAACTCGAAGGCGTTGCACCTGGGAGCATGTGAAATCGAAGAGGGAGACTTACCTAAACTGGGGGCCCTCTGATATTCTGCACTTTCTGAAAGGAATAGGATTGGTTCCTGTAAAGCAGCAGGAATAGGGGACACAACAGATCTTTTAGGTCGCAGTGTATAACATCACCCTTCCATATATATACTGTGTGATTTTAAGCGAGTGCATCATAGGAAGTCCGAACGCTATGCACAAGCAATGTAAAAGTGGGGATAATCGATGCAGTTGCTTTAAACCAGACCGTATAATACATACAATGCTATTAAAAACGAACTCGATCAAAAGAAAACAGTTGCAGTGGTTTTTATATATATGGAAAAGGCTTTCGATAAATCGATCCAAGGATAAATTAATAGAAAAACTGCAGTATTACAGTTTTCAAAATAAAGAACTGAATATGATGAAGACATATTTACAACAGAAAACAAACAACAAGAGTAAATAGCATTGCAAGTGAGCCTATGTATGCTGATTTCGGAACAGCACAAGGTGGAAATCTCCACCCAATATATGAATGATCCCTTGGAACAAACATTTAATGGAAATTTATACGCAGACGCTACATGTATACTATATTCCAGTCTTAATACGAAGCATATGGAAAAAAAATGTAAATGAGGACTTGGAAATCCTAGAAGAATGGTGTTTCAACAACTTATTTACCATAAATGAAAAGAAAACAGAATAGAGTAATAAAAGGGAAACACAAAAAATAACAATAAAACCAAAAAAAATCGAAAACTAGAAGAAGTGAAAGAAACAATATATTTAGGTTTGAAAACCCAGAACACCATGACATGGGATACACACATACATATACAATAGAACAACATTCCAAAACTACTGCTGCACCGAATAAAGTAAAACACATGATCCCAAACAAAAGAAACTCATTTCTTCATGCCTTGGCATCCCTAACAACATTCGCTAATTACAAGGACATCAGCCCAGCAATGAGTTATTATTACTCCTGCCCCCGTGGAGCGACTTAAGATGTTCGTTTCTCAACATTCGCCAAGGAGTGAGGAAATCCACGAAACCTCACTCTGAGAGCAGTCGAATCAAGGACTCTGCGATTGATAGCCAAGCGTGCAAATCACTAGGCCAGTGACTATATACAAGAAGACAAACCAAGTCCATATAAAAGCAAATTAATTTTAAAAGTCATCGATAGATGTCGCTTGGATGTCCAAATTAAGATTGGAACTAAACCAGAAATTATTGTCATGTATTAAGTATGACAGCGCAATCTACTCAAAAATAGTTGTACCAAGCAAATCACTTGTAGACATCAATAGGACATCTTGGTTGATTTTTTTTCTAAATAAAACGTAATATGAATATCAACGAGTACAACATTTAAAATCGAAAAAAGCAAAGGCTGTCTTTCCGATATTATTTACGGCGAGATAATAGTTCCACGAGTACATTTTCTTATCGGCATTCCTTTCAATGACAGATGTGCGAGATTTCACAAATGCGATTACTTAAAAGAAGGAGGGCTACGTTATAAGTAAACACAGAAAAGCATTAAGTTAGTAAAATAAAAAGAAACATCAAAGCACATCAATATACATTAAATTGTAACGTTTAATAATTTTGTTTCCTTTTGTTTAATGCGTAATGTGTGTTAACATATGTATAAGTTAACTTAGCCTCCCTAATAGCCAAATTTAAATTTCCCGCCACAATTTTAATGAATTCAACGTAAAGGCTTTAAAATAACTATTAATGTACTACAAAATGGTGGGGAATTTTATGTATCAACGTTGAAGTTACTAAGAATAATTGCGGGCAATTTAAAGTTGGCTATGTGGGACAAACCAACAATGGTAAACATCTTTTTTTTAATAATAAAATAAATTCACTGTATTCTTACTTTCTATGTAACCCTAGAATCATGGAAATGGAATACTATAATGTCCCAGTAAACCAAATTCAAATTTCCCTCAATTATTTTTAGTAACTTCAACATTCAAGCATGTAATTTCATACGATTTTGTATTAGATTAATAGTTATTTGAATACCTTTAAGTTGAAGTTACTAAATATAATTGCGGGAAATTTGAATTTGGTTTACTGGGTTAGGTACATCAAATAGCGACGTGTATTTTCTGTTAAGTAACCACGTACGTAAAAACGTTAGTATTTCAGGGTTAAATATTTCTTGGTTATCAAAAAAATGAAAAAGTGTTAAACACATACATGTTACTTCAATTTTTATAGTAAATAGTCCAAAAAATATTTTTTCAAATAAATCTAGTGCAGACCTGGTGAAAACAAATTATCGTTATTGCAATCCTGAAGTCTATCCTGCAAAGATGGTGTCCGAGGTCACAATATAAAGCCATTAAAAGATCAAAGAGACCGCCAGGGAGTGAAACTTCTGATTGTTATCCCATTCTGTGACAATATTACAAATATTCATATTTTGAGAGTGGGAAGTAACGTATTTTAAGTGAAATTAATTTAAGTAAATAAATAGTTTTTTTTTAAATTCCATTGGCAGAAACCTGGGATATCAAATTGTAATATTATTAATCACTTTCATAAAACCGATAGCAATATGCCGACATGCTGTCAAAGAGTTCCAAGAATGTTCTGTTTATTGTCTTTTTGGTTTCCTAAATTCAGTTACCAATAAAATAAAATTATTATTATATAGTATAGCACATTTGTTGCATTTTAGCGAAATATAAATAATAAAATTTGTACAAACAATAAAAATAAACTTACAACTTAACACTAATAAACTTCACAGATAGAACTAAAAAATAATATCTTACCAATTCGTATACCACATATGACAGATATACAATTATTTTTTTATTTCTATTCAAACATACCGCTCTTCGGTAAGGAGCCACATCAGCGCCATTATACAGCTGCTAAATTCAAAATGTTGTTGCCGCCTGCCGTGCTTGAAATCCCATATCATTACCATAATCACCATAATTAGTAATTTCATTACATTAAAATACGTTATGAATCAGTACCATCTACTGGCGAATCACACTATTATACAATTTATATAATTTAAATTCTGGTTCTTATTCTCGCTAAGCATTCAGACTACCCCACCACTTTTGACGGTAAAGACACTAGCGACATCTGGATTTGACCGCCAAAATGTTGTTTTTAAGCGCAACACTTTTCCCAAGAAGACAAACCAAGCTTGTCTTCTTGTATATAGTCACTGCACTAGGCCATCAGCCAGGTTAAAAATGTCCGATTAAGGGAGGTGTCCGTTAAGGGAGATTTTCCTGTGTATTGGGGGTTATCAATAAAATGCTGATACTTTGTGAAAATAGTCTTCATTTATTTACGCCTAATCTATAGGCGTTCTATACTTCTTATTTTTTTTTTTACTTGTCATTTAGTAGAATTATGTGTTCAATTTTCCTTACTCCTCGAAGCCATACAATGATATCTTTTGTGCTACCAATCTGTTTACACGATAAAAATCTGTTTAACAATAATACTTTTATGTCGAAGAAAGCACGTATAAACACACGGAAAAAAAAGTTCCGATGATTTTATTGAATCCATCAAGTCCTCGGTAAACGAGACACGAATCCCCAAGCATATTTACTACTTGCACTAAAATACCTTCCACGAATTGTTTGTTCGCTTGTAAACGATTTGATGCGTACCAGTCATGACGGCTCGATGCGCGCTATCCTTCTCGCTCTTATTCATCAGTCAGTGCATCGTCTATGTCTGTCTGCTTCTATACCTGCCCGGATTGCGTGTTTGTGTTCTCTCTACTGCAGAAGGGAAACCGGTTTTATAATGGAGCCCCGTTGCATTGGGATTTGTGGATATCGAAGGACAAGCTGGCTGGCTGGCTGTCTGTCTGTCCCTTCGGTTATACGACAAGGTGAACGTGAACGAACAATAGCCGCATATATATATATATATAGGGGTGGGTATATAGGCTTACGTTTATAGAATGCCCCCGGCTTAGCACCCTTGTCGTTTCAATTTACCGTTAAAATGGAAATGACGTATTTTAGACGAGATAAATATCTGGAATTCGTATTATCTGAAGTGCGTGCAATAAAATACGGGGAGTTTGCTGCTGAGATTAGCGGATTATGCTGGCATATCTGAGGCTTACTTGAGAATTTGCATGAATGTTTTATTACACACAGGGTTGTCAAAACGTCTAAAAACAATCATCAAACAAACATCAACAAATTTGTATGCTAAATATCAACGGGGTAATATGAAGAATAGCCCGGATGCTCTGAAGATCGCAATGTTGGGCTGTATGGCTGTATGTATTCAACTGTCTATCACATGATTTATTATTGGGAAAACTAGCCCATTACAGAATCAGAGCCCCCCCTTTTTCATTTATTGAGAGTTTTATATTAAAAACAGATATCAGTGTGTTATTAAAGACAACGAAACATCATCTTTGAAACATAATTTGTATGGCGTCCCTCAAGGCTCCGTCTAAGGGCCCATTCTTTTCATTATCTATGTTAACGACATCAGTGATTTTATCAATGTTAAACATGTAGCATATCCCGATGATACTACCGTTTTAAAGTAAGTCATAAGAAAATAGAACAACTTAATGATTTATCGTAGAAAGCTCGGCACATCGTGGAGAGATATTGCTTTTACAAAAGAGAGAATATATTTTACAATGTCTGATCTATTGCAAGAATAACTTGGACTGTTATTATCGCCAGACGGTGTACGATACCAGGAATAAACTATATTCTAACCCACAATTTAGACTAAACAAAAACATAAACTCATTTAGATATACTTCTTTAAAATTATTTAATTTACTTCCTATTAAATGGAAAGATCTTAATGATATAATGTTCCAAAAAGTAATTAAAACTTATTTAATATTATATTCTAAGTATCCAATGAACGCTATATATGTAAAGGTTAGTTAAGAGTAAAAAAACTCGTTCTTTCGTTCATTTAATATATGATTACTAGTTTCGGCTTTTAAAAGCCATCTTCAGATCAACGTCAAAAGGTAAAATTGTCTATCATCAAGTTCAAATTCAAATTTGTCGATGTTTCAGTTTACAGTAAATACATTAGACACGTTTTGCATATGTTGAATCATTTGTATTATTGTCATTTTGGAAAGTTTTTCTTATATTTAAATTTATATTTACTTTATATTTATAAATGTTGGTGTTCACTTAATTTATTATTCATGTTTGGTGTTTTTTAACTTGATGATAGACAATTTTACCTTTTAACGTTGATCTGAAGATGGCTTTTAAAAGCCGAAACTAGTAATTATATATTAAATATTAAATGAATGAAAGAACGAGTTTTTTTGCTCTTATCTAACCTTTACTTATTTAATAGATAATCCTTACTATGAAATACAGGAATTCATTAGTAATATAACTACTGTGGGTGTAGAGTAGCGTGTGTCCCTGGTTCCAGACCGGTACTTATGTCTTTGTTTGTTGTTAATGTTTAATGTTCTTTGCTAGTTCAACTCTGACATGTACATACATACGAGTTTATGATTTGGTTGTCTTCGGTTTGGTTATAATTGAAGATACGAGTGGAGGAAGGTGCTATGTCGCATTTTAAAAACTGTCGTTTTTGCATGAATCAAGGCGTTTTATACCCATCTTTCACATAGCACCATCGAAAATTTCAGAAATTCAAGAACACTCGAGTCTTGTGAATGTATGAATGTTACACTACATTTGAGAAAAATTACATAAAAAACATAAGTGTGATTTTGTAACATAACACCTTCATCCACTCGTGTCTTCAATTGTAAATATCTTCTGGTTGCAGCAAGTCCATTAAAACATGTTTGAGCAAAAACACAAATCATATGTCGCATTTCACTATTTGAAAAGTCATTATGTGGCGACATTTTTTATTACCACATATTCTTGTACAAATAAGGTAGAAAAAGATAAGGCTATTTGCTTCGCACTTTTTGACACAACCTTCATAAGCATGAATAATGATAGCTGCTGTCAGATGGATATGCCAACTTTAAGAATTAAAAATTACGGAATAGCACTGAAACTTTCGAATGCAAATATCTCGAAAACGGATCAAGATATCAAAATTAAACAAGTATGTATTTTTCATGTTCTTTCAATTTGTCTATTCCGTTTATGTGATTCTGCATACACAAAAAAGATGAGCTTCGATTTACTTATTCAGCATCGTGTAACTAGCGCCCTCTATTAGCAACGGTAAAAGTGATGACAGATTCTTATTCATCATGTTGAAAAACGTAGTAATACCAATTTTCACTTCGATTCTATAAAAACTTGCTGAATTATTGGGAAATTTAGAAATATAATTATTAACTATAGAACATCCTGTATGTCTTAAACGAGCAATACAGTAAGCGAAGTTTCTATAGTTCCACATAATCTTGTAGTTCCTGTATAAACATTTAGCAACACTAATAGTTGGAAACTACCTAGAATTTCATTATAGAACATAATCAAATGGCAGAGATATTATTTTATCTATATTACAATTCTTAGAAAAATAGAGCAAGTAGCGTAAAATTGACGTATAAGTATGAGCGAAATTTGTATAGTTCCACCGGGCTAGATAGATGGCGCATGAAGTTAGGCATTGTTTGCTAGTGTAAACATTTTCCAAACACTTTACAAACTGTATTTAGTGATAAATACATAGATATAACATTAAAGTATATCAGTTAATAACAATGCCGAGAGGTAAATTGCTAACTGATGCCGAAAAAACAAAAATAAATTATTATAAAGAAATGGGCTTGTCAAACCGAGCAATAGGTAAGAAAATAGGACGATCCCATCACCTTATCAATAATTTTGTAAGGTTGGGTAATTTCTACGGCAAAAATCGGGCTAAAGGAGGGAATAAAAAACTAACGCGCAGACAGTACTCGTCGATATTTCGGTTAGCTTCTTCTGGTAATGTAACTGCACAACAAATAAAATGTGATTTAAATTTACCAGTAACTAAGAGACGTGTACAACAAATTTTGTCCGGAAGTAAACGTTTTCGATGGGTAAAAAAGGCTTCAAAACCACTCTTAAAAGAGACACACAAACAAGCAAGATTGAAAAGTTTGCGCAAGATCATATGAATTGGGATCGTGAATGGAAGAACGTCACATTTTCGGACGAGAAGAAATTTAATTTGGACGGGCCTGATGGATTCAAATATTATTGGCACGATTTCCATAAGAAGAACACTGAAGTTGCGATGAGTAGAAATTTTGGTGGCGGTAGTGTAATGGTTTGGGCAGCTTTTACCCATAACAATAAAACTCCTATATGTTTTATAAATACACGAATGAATTCGAGTTCTTATATAGAACTTCTAGAAATGGTTCTAATAGACTTTGGTGAACAAATGCCGTCGCAAGACTGGATATTTCAGCAAGACAACGCACCTATCCATTCTTCCAGACGAACAAAGGAGTGGTTCCACCAAAAGGAAATCAACTTAATGCAATGGCCCGCTCGCTCACCTGACCTGAACCCCATCGAGAATCTTTGGGGAATATTGGCTAGGAAGGTATATGAGAATAATAAACAATACAGTAGCATTAAAGAACTGAAATCTGCGATAACGAAGTGTTGGAATGAGATTCCTGTGTCAATATTGATGAAGTTGATAGACAGTATGAAGAACAGGATTTTTCAGGTTATTTTGAATAAAGGATCCCACACTAAGTACTAATTTTAGCAAAAATTATAATTGTTTTATTTCATTTATCCATTCTGTTAGTGGACCTGCAGAAATTCGCTGTTTTAAATTATCATTATTCTAAGTATTTTCTGTAGAAAGTGCAATAAATTTTTTCATTCATATCTCCTCTTGCGTTGGCCTTTCAGTGCAATTAAGCATTAGCTTCAATGCATAGTTTGCCGAAGATTTGAAGAAAAACCACATATTCTGTTCAACAGTTCTTGTGGAACTATAGAAATTTCGCTTACTGTATTTGTGTAAGGCATGTTGCTCTCAATCCTCATGTTTTAGGCTCTATTATACCCAGTTTCCGGATTTCCCATTCTTACCGACTCATACTGTATATAGTTCGAGCGTTATTTGTCATAGCAAAACTTTATTTACATGTCAAATATTCAAAAAAATTCTAATTTGACTCTAACAAACAACACTGTGTATGTCGTTCCCAATAAATTTTATTGATAATCGAATATGTGTATGTCGAATATCTTAAGGACGTAATGAAGACAGGGCATATAGTCGCACTAAATCAATGCGTATCGCTGCTGTTTACAAATTGGCTCGTTCGAGGAATACTCCAAATACAAAGCGGCGTTCCTCCACATTCTTTGGCTCAGGTAGAATGTTTCGGTTGACTGATGCAGCTGACGCGGTAAAAATACCGAATAAGATGGTCGAGGAGTTATTTCTGTGTCAGCTGTGAGTTGACTTATTCGTGTTTTGCCTTTTCGTGTATTCCACGCGCGCGTAAACGAGTATAAACAATTAAAAAAGAAAATGTGTAGATAAGGGAAATATTTCGAAATACGTAACGTCAAAAGTGCCACTGTTATCATTTGAAACGTGTGTTATTTGTATTAGAATGCAAAAACAAACTAGTAGCTCTTACAGGATATGTAACTCACACTTCACGTTTTGTTATGTATCATATGAAATTGGAATATGTTTAAGATTCTGTTGGGCAATAAACACGTATTATTATTATTAAAAACGTAAATTTTATTTTTTAATGTAGTTTATGGATTAGGACAGAAAAATATGAATCTATTACAAAGCATTGTCACAGACATTTCATTTCTCAATGGGTAACCGTAAGTGTTACTGAATGTAAAGATAGATTATTATTTTTGAAAGATATTTGTCAAAGATTTCCGATATTTCAACCTTTATTCGATAATTATTCTAGGTTTTACAAAAACTATGTTCGTGAATGTCAAATCTCTTATAATGATGGCTACATTAGCAACTCATCTAATAAATCAAAAACCATATGGTCAGTAGTTAATGATAGAAGGTCCCAATTATAAAATAAGGAAACATTACCTGAACGTTTTTCTTCAACTGAAGAAATGTGTGAATCACTTCTTAATCATTTTAGCAATCTAGCGAGCAACATAATTAAGGGGAATAACCTTTCTGGTGATGTCGATTTTGACGAAATAGATAGATGTACTCCCAAATCAGCTAAATCTTGTTTTCTGTCCCCAGTTATTGATTATCTTCCCTACTGATAAAAGTAGCACTCATAAAACCTATTTTTAAGAAAAAAGGCAGTACCGACAATTTAAATAACTATAGGCCTATCAGTTTGCTTAATATCTTTGCAAAAACATACGAATCAGTAGTTAATGCAAAGTTAATCAATTTTTTCGTAACCAACGATATTTTCACGCCCAGTCAACATGGTTTCTTACCAAATAGGAGCACTAACACTGCCCTAAATAATATATTAAAAACAATCTACTCTGCATTAGACGAATGTCATATATGTAAATTTATCAATTGATCTTACAAAAGCGTTCGACTGTGTTAATCATTCTATCTTATAACACAAATCAGACAGATGTGGTGTGAGAGAACTCGCAAAAGCTTGGTTTACGAGTTATTTGACCAACCGTTCACAAAAGGTTATTTGTAACAACTTCAAGTCTAAACCTATGGAGCTTATTTAAGTAAGGAGAGCAGCGGAGTAACGATAACAAATAATTGTTGTTAATGTACTATATTATTATTATTATAATTATTTTTATTATTAATCCTCCAAATTTATTACCATTGTTTTCTATGTAAAAGCGATCTTTTTTTGATGAATAATGAATAAACTTATTATTAAAAAAATGCGGGGTATGGGGTACTCCGTCCCCCGTTATTAGCTTTTTATGAAGATATCTACCTTGAGACCATGTATTATGCTGGAAATTATGTTAAGGATAAAAACTTATTTCTGTTATAGTTCATTTGATTTATATCAATAGACAAGTTTATTAATTTTGAAGCTTTATTATTATTTTTCTATTTTTACAATTATTAATTTTCTAAACTTATTATACATCATCGTATTCTATGTAAAATCGGTCTTCTTTTGATGAATAAGAAAAAGAAAAAATGTAAAAAATGGGGGTACGGGTACCCGTCCCCCGTATTAACTTTTTGCGAATACGGACGACGCCATCCTTAGGGCCATACAATATGCTGCAAATTATGTTAAGAAGAAAATTAATATCTGTTATAATTTTGGAAATATTTGCAAAAATTGAAAAATCGTCCAAACTTTGGAGGGGGCTATACCCCAAAATCGTGCGGATACGCCGATAAAAAAAAAAATTGTCTCTTATTTTATGGTACTCTTTCGATCTGTTAAGTTTCATCGAAATCGGAGGGGTACACCCGCCGGTGTTCCCTTGTCAGTCAATTGCTGGACTAATTTAAATAAAATTGTTATCAGCAGGCTTGTAATTTCAGTCCCGTTCGATCATCTGCCGTACGAAATTTTATTACTCGGAGTGTCCCTCCACAGTCTCTCGCGTCCCCACCAATTTGCCAATGCGAGTGCGACTAGAGATTCAGGAAGCGAAGATCGTGGTAGTTAATCTGTGGTTTATCAATGCAACTGCATGTGCATAGAGAAAGATTGATTTTCGTTTTCATTTAATAATTTCTGAGTTTCCTTTATTTATTTTAAGTTGTCACTGGAGATTCCGTTTTTTATTTTATATTTTGAAGGTCGAAATTCTATTTTTGGTTTTCTTTTAGAGAAGTTTCTAGCAATACAAAGCATTACTGCGCGATAATCTGCGAAAATTTCTGTTTGAAAATTTACGAATGTACCTAATAGTTGCTTCGAATTATAATATTGTTTAATGATTTATTGATATATACTACATTGATTGTGAGTTTCATACGGTTTTCCCTCTAGAGAACAAGGAAAATGTAATATAACTTGTTTGTGACAATCATTTATGCAAAGATTGCACGCTTTTTACAGTAAGAAATTAACAAATTTGTTACTTAATTTTATATTTATTCATATTTTCATTGCACCGATTTTACATGCATGTTTACGCTAACCTAATGCGACTGTAATTCATGGCAGTGCATTATACGTATGGGATGCATAATACTGCTACAAAGTCTGAGAGTAAAGTGTTGAATACGCGCTTCAACTACGCACGCTAACTCCGCCCAGCATTGAGACGTAGCTCCCGGACACTCACAGCAATAAATTTTCATAGTACGGCTATTCGAAGTGGACCGAAATTTCAACCCTGGTTATCAGCAAAGAGAAAACTAATGTAGTGTTATTCAAAAACAACATTAATCCAAATTCAGTCTCAATGCGATTAGTCAACTCTACTATACCTTTAAGTGAGACAACTAAAATACTTGGCTTGATGTTTGACTCTAACTTAAACTGGAATAACCAGGTCGATCTAGTTTGTAAGCAGTTTTCTCGAATCAACTATTCCCTGTATCATTTAAAACAAAGTCGTAGCGTAAGTGTTTTGGAAACAATGTACTACTCAGATTTCTTTTCTAGACTTAAATATGGAATTCTTTACTGGGGAACAGCCACCTCAGCGCAAAGAGTCTTTATTTTGCAAAAGCATGCCTTGCGCATAATTTATGGTTTAAAGCCTCCCAAAACGTGTAGAGCAGTGTTTAGGAAACACAAAATATTAACGTTTTATGACATTTTTATACTGGAAGCAATAAGTTTTGTATACAAAAATATAGATCAGTTTGCTAAGGCGGTGAATCATATAGTTATAACACCAGGCTGGACAATTACTTACTTCCGCCAGCTCACAGGACTGCAACTTTTCAAAAAAGTTTACAGTATATTGGTTGTAAGCTCTACAATACACTACCAGTCAATTTAAAAGCAATCAAACAATTCCCTAAATTTAAACATTCTCTTAAAAATCTACTACTGAATAAAAATTGTTACAATTTAACCGATTTTTTTGAAATTACCCTAGTTATGTATAGTACTATTACTATTATTATAATTTACGTGGTGAGGGGATTAAAATTTGTTCTTATTTTACAACCCCCATCATGCACAACTGATCTCCTTATTGAACCAAAATGTCCGAATTATCAAGAACATTTTCCTTTTAAGTTCAGATCGATATCTCTTCTGGTTCCAAAGATATCGTTGAAAATCTGTTTTAGGCGTGAACTTTAGGGGTCTATATCTGCCCTACAAGTGAATATCACCTGCTAAGAAAAAATACGGGTCGATTATTTTTCACTGCTCTATATGCCTGCAAAATTTTATCAAAATCGGAGGTGACCAGTTGGGTGATTACATGTTAATGTATTTGCGGCACATTGACAAAAAAAAATAACACAGGTTAAATAATTTGCAGTAAATAACATCAACCTGTTAATATAATTTACAATACAAATAAAAAAGTTTTGAGTTGGAACGCCCATTGATATTTATACAATTAATGCGCTATGAAAACATGTTTATTCGGAAACATAATTAAGTAAAAAAAAAGCTTGTCTGCCTAAGATGCCACAGTAGTCGCTGCTGAAGAAAAAAACAATCTCGAGTTCAAGGCAGTTCGAGATATTTTTAAGTGGACTGCGGCAAAATACGGATGCGTATTAACATCACGTATAATATTTAATAAAGTAGTGCGAAGTAAACAATTTATAAATTCGAACGTGTTAATTTATCAGATAATGCTATGTTGTAATGATCTATCGGAAACATGTCGGCCGTGCTTTAACATCACCGATTACAAATTGAAGGTATGCGATAAAAAAAAATTAATCATTTTCAGGATGCCTATGTTATTATAGTAACCCATAGGCTATGTAATCATATAGCGACTTCTAATATGATTATATTATGATGAAATGTTATTTGTGTAATCGCTAGGTTTTTAAATGAACGAAGTCGTTACACAGCTAATAATTGCTTCGAAAAAAGTTGGAAATAATTATTATGTTTTTTTCTTGAAAATGTACAACAATTTTAAACTTCCAAAACTAATTAAATAAATAATTTGTATTAGTCGATATAACCTCATAATAAATAAATGTCGGGAATCAGTATACAAACGCGGCAGAAATAGTGTTTTACACTATAGCATTTTTTTATTAAGATTTCCGCTAAAAAAGAACAGTAAAATAACACTACATTATTTGTAATAAGCCAATTACACAAATCGTAGTACTTGTAGTATTTATACTATTTATAGATACAATTGACGCAAATAGATAAAATGTAAACTCAAATAAATACATGTGTAAATAAAAATCTTCACTAAAGATAAAATATACAAAGGGAACAAATACATACATCCTCGAACACTAACACACAAACACAGATGATAAATTAAGAATCAGACAATTTTTTTTTTAAATAGATATACTCTGCAACAGTAAGGCACTTTTTATATTGACTAGAAGTTCTAACAGTTTATTTATTAAAAGCCAAATAAACCCCATGCTCCACCTAAAGATAGACTAGACGAAGCCAGAAGTAATATCCTAGATTAGATTAGGATCGGGGTGGCCTATGGACCTGTTTCATCGCAACCTTTTTCAGATCTATTGTGATCCCCTTTTTTATTTCCTAGAGGACGCTCTCTAATTTTGTCCTCTTAATTAGGCCTATCATCTTTGAGAGCGGCTTCTTTGTGTAGCTACTAGCTGTGGGGTTCTCCTCCCCCAATTCTAGAAACCTAGTCCTCGCCAGGCCTTCAGATTGGCACAGCACACGAACTGGTGTTTCTTCCTCCTCTTGGCAGTATCTGCAGGTTGCATCATCTGCCAGGCCTATGTTGTACATATGCCTATGACCAGCCAGCAGGCCTACTATCATTTTGACAGTCTTCCTGCCTTTATTCAGTAGATCTCTCGTGAATTCAGGCCTTTGCTCCTTTAGGAACTATTTTGCCTGTGTCTGTCCCGGTGATTTTTGCCACCACTCTCTGGACTGATTATGTATCCATTGATTGGTGGATTTTTTAATTTGCGATTTGATAGTGCAGAAAGACCCCTCTTTCTCCAACGAATGACCTTGACGAATCTCGCCTGGCCAGCTCATCCGCCACCTCATTTCCTGTCATGAGAGCCATGGAGCCATGAAATCCACTCCGATTAGAGCGCTACAGGTTGAAGCGGGAGAGTGTCCATTAATTCTAAGAAGAGAATTTTTGGCGACTAAACATATTCTTAAACTGAAGAGACACAATCTCAGACAAACCTTAGGTAAAATTGCTGATTTAAGCAAACTAGATCTTACTCATACATATTGGATGAAGAAGGAGTCGCCAATTCTTGCGGAAGCTTTCCGAGTTTCTTCAGATTTTGACAGTAGAACCTATACCCCGCTGTACAGACAACATTTATACTGGGTGCAGAAGGATATTAAAGTAAATTTTCCACCATACACAGGGCACCCCATGTATGATAACCGGCTGTTCAAATCCATTATGGAAAACCCAAATAGATTCATTGGTTATATTCACTGACGGATCTAAAGATGAAAAGAGATGTGGCTGTGCGTTTTATGCGCTTAACAGTAATCACCGTGAATCATATAAGTTGGACCCGGGGGCGAGTGTTTTCACTGCGGAGGCTGTCGCTATTTTGGAGGCTCTAATTTATGCAAGAACTACAACGTATCAAAGAATTTCAATCATGTCAGATTCTACTAGTGTCCTAATGGCTATACAGGGTCAACATAAGGCAGATACCAGTTTCATAATAGCAGATATAGTTCATGTTATACAAAAACATAAAGAGCAAGGTACCCACGTGGAATTATTTTGGATCAAAGGCCACAGCAACATCATCCCAATGAAATCGTTGATGGATTGGCGAAACAGGGCTGTGATAAGGGCAAAGAGTACAAGCCGGTTTTAAACATAACGGAGTTAGTCCAATTAAGTAAAATCAAAACTAAAAAAGACTGGAATACTTTATGGGTGGATTCATATACTGAAAAAATGACTCACTTTGCATATATACACCCGGATGCTTATAAGAAATATTGGTACTACGACTGCAACGTCTCTAAGCACTACCGCACTACCATTGCGAGATTAAAATTTGGACATGGTAGATACCCGGCGCACCTTCACAGACTAGGCATTATTTTGACACCAGCTTGTGCTTGCGGTAACAGCTACGCGGAGATGAACCATATCTTGTTTGCATGCCATTTGCACCAAGACAGCATTGAAGAATTTTACAAAGGACTAGTCAACGAAAGAATCTCCTTACCTACAAGCACCACTGTATTATTGAGAGCTAATGACCGAAAAGTTTGTGATTTGATTTTTCGTCGATTGTGTAGGATGAATGTTAGGTTGTAACTTCTTATTTCTCCATTGTTTTTCCGTACCTGTGTGGGGCTTCCCTTTTTACCGATGGCCGTACACTGTGTGTTGTTAAAGTCGCCTAGATAGGCCCCTAGGCGTGAAACGAGTACTCCCCTGTCAAATCCCTCTGCTTGTGCTTTGTTATCAAACTTATTGAGGCATATGGGCTATGATCCCGAAGGCCAAAAAAAAAAAAAGATTTAACTTTTCTCTTTTCAGTGATTTTTGTTTTAAGTTTAAATATTTTATTCTTAAAAGAAAAGCCTCAATTTAGAAAATTGTTCAATTAATGTTTTGGCAACAAGAACGTGCTTTGCAATATACTTTCAATTTCTTTATATTTATAACAGAATACCTCAGAATTCTAATCTTCTAATGTAAACAAACACGAGAATTATCGCGAGGTGCGTCATGCATCCATCCTCCCTTTCCCCCAGGCCACACAAATCGCCAATGCCAGTAAATCACCGATACGGATTCCGTCGTTTCCGCAGATGGATAAAACACAGAAATCTGTCTCTCACTCTGACCGAGATACCTGTTATATTTATCACGTTTTCAAATCAATTTACATTCACCGATAGAGTGCACCACTTCCCTGAGCAATACTTTATTTTTCCGAAAATGCATTACGTTGACTAACTAGATATATTTAAACAATGGTATAAGCTATAGTTATGAGTTACAGATATCTAGAAAATAATAATTCCTCTGCGTATTCCACGTTTCTATTCAATAGAAAACTTCATTTGTTACGGGATTTTTTATGTGATATCCCAGCCCTAAAAAAAATTCTTTATTTTTAAATGTTTCTAGAGAGGCAGTTTTTAAGGTTTCTTCTTTCTAGTAATTAAATTTTCATCACACAGAATAAATGCGACGTAAATATTAGCCATCACCCAACAGATATATAATGAAATTCAGTCAGAAATGAAAGCGTTATCATCTCTTAAACGCGCTTCAATTAAAAGCAAATGAGAGGAAAAAATGAAGCGCGCCGGATTGCCTGCGAGCTATAAGCTCTCGGAAGACGCCGAAAAGCCAAATTCACGAAATTGGGTTCAGTGCTGATGCGAAGCTCTCATAAATTCCGGTCCGCCTTTTCGCAGGCACAATGAAATTGTCCAGAATGCGCTGTGCGGTCAGAACCGAACTTTAGCGGGTCTCTCTATGTGTATATTGATGTCTGTGTGTGTGCGCGCGTCCATGTGGAACAATGTCGATTTTATTACCACTAGAGCCTCCCTTGCGATGTTAGTCAATTAGGCTTTCGGACCGGATGTGTGGAATCCTAGCCGTTCTTCGGATCGACTTCCTGTTCATTACCGGCGGTTTCCTTTCATTTCGTTCAATGGGAGGTCGACCAACTATACCCAAGCGCTGATGTGACCATTCTCTTAACGCGTCCTCCTCGTAGTGGATGAAGAGTAAAAAATGGGATGGGGTATTAGTGGTTGAGATTCGATAATGTTCGTGTGGAATGAAGGACATTGTTGTTAGGGTGTTGGGATTATTGTACGGTTGCGTTAATAGTGGGGTTTTGTAGGATAATTCTGGATACTTCGTAATTATCTTTAACAATATATGTTTGATAACTCACTATAACTGTACAAATGGAACCAGACACTTTATGATAATACACTTTAGCGAGTTAACCACGTTCTTATATAGAGGCAATGATAATTTTATTTTTAAAGTTTTGTTTATAATCAGTCGCATACATTGGCAATCATAAACACATTGATTTGCCAAGACGTGAAACAGTTATTTATATTTACGAGATGACCATCAACAACTTTTTGCATACCAATTTGTGCATATCGCTTTACTTTTTTTTTATATTTTAATATAACACAGTTTTTTTAATTAAAATGCAATGCGGCATCATTAAATTTAATTTCAAGAATATGAATG
Source organism: Protaetia brevitarsis (assembly GCA_004143645.1). Classification (NCBI taxonomy): domain Eukaryota; kingdom Metazoa; phylum Arthropoda; class Insecta; order Coleoptera; family Scarabaeidae; genus Protaetia; species Protaetia brevitarsis. The sequence continues at coordinate 21,826 of RXPK01000945.1, read as the reverse complement.
GAAATGGTCCTCTGTAGATGTAGAGTCGCCGATATTAATATTTAGCACTCGAACGAATGGCTGGACGTTTTGATAGTGCTAAATATGAATGTCGTTGACTGTATATAGAAATCACGATAACTTGAACTAAACTGAACAAATTAGAAAAAATGTAGGTAATTTTTCTTGGTAAAAATCACTGTTTTTTTGATAATTTTCCGCACTGAATGGAGGTAAATGTACAAAAACTTAAGAAAAATGTCGAAATATTAGAAATTCTTCCATAATACAAGTATGTTACGTGAATATTATAAGAATATTTCTATTTCTTAGAAAAAAATCTCTAATATTGTAATATTACCAAGAAAAAAATTAATATCTCTTAGAAAAATTATATATTTTTTTTTAAATTTGGAAGATTACAGTTATAAACATATACTGGATCAAATCCAGTTCTCCATGCAATCGATAAGATTTGCAATTTACGCAATTAGCCTCATAGGGGACCTCATAATATAGGCTAGTAATTTCGACTTGACGGTGTTTACGACGTGATAAAATTTTAAAGATAAATTCAATTTTAATATAGTACAGGAAAGAGAAAAATATATGTAAAACTTTAGCTGGTAACTTTGACGGGTGTCGGCGTGTGTCTGCGAGGTAATTATCGTGTCACGCTATTGTTGTTGTTGTAGGCGTGGTCCAATTTGCTCCCCTGTACGCAGGTAAATTCAACGATAAGCGGTCTCCCAAATTAGGTACTTCTCTCCATCTAAGTTCAAACCAAAACAAAATAGGTCCTAAAGGACAGGACCGGATTACCAAAACTAATAAAGTTAACAACCGAAAGAAAAGTCAGCTTACCAGTGACCTAAAGATGACGCCATTAAACTAAAAGAATGCCGGCTAACGCTACTGCTTATAAACCCCTTTTCAGGAAAATATCGATGCAACGAACACTTCTCCTTGCAGCCCCAGGTAAAACAGAAAATGCACTCGATATTTGATGTTCCTCACGTGACAATATCCCACAACAAACGTGGTAACTAATAAAACTTTCACGGAGCGAACTACATGTTTAAGAAGCCTGTGTGCGTCTCCTCGCTGAGCAAGTTAATCAAATCAGTCACTGACAAACTAACAATGCGGAGTAATTCACACAAAAGAAAAGGTTTTAATGAACGAAACTCGAATTAATAATTGAAAAATGAAAAGCTATTTTAACGGACAATGAATTACTAAAAAATTGGAAATGAATAACGAGAATGGGGCATTACTTTTGACTATCACGTGACTAAGATGCGTTTGAACCAGCAAGAAGTGCGAAATTTAGCTGCTAGATTGCGTTGCAGGGTCTAATTCTTATTTACATTATACACTAATCTTTAACTAAAATCCATAAACGAAACGATCACAATCCCACGGCAACAATATGAAAGCGACTATAGAGCCCAGCCTTTACACTTCAATTATTGTTGCTCATTCTGTAAAATCATCAATATTGAATTATAGTTCAATTTTAATGATATTAAATGAGACTCGATAAATAAAATCATTAATGAAATTATCTGTAATTTAGACACAACGTTTCATCAGAGTGTAGTATTCGGATCGAGGACCGTTGATTTATTACGGAAATTAATTGGTTACATCGTAATCACCCAATAATTATTTATTCAGCGATGCTATAATGAAATGCGGCCCCATGACTATAGAAAACTTGAATAACGAGACGGTAATTACCGCGATGCTGCTCGGCTGAACAATTAATTGGCTGTGACTTCTGTTTCCTGTAAGTCATTCGAAGCGTCGACGGAATCAACACATTAACGACACAACGCAGACCGCAAAACTTGCGGAAATAATTAGCTGGATCTATATTTCTATGAATAAATACACTATCATTTCACAGTTTTTTGGTTTGGCAAACATTTCTTTATAATTTACTGCCATCAATACAGTGTGCACGCAGTCGATCTGTCAGTCAGTCCAATTTTAAAACTAAGTCGTTTAGGACATACATTCATATGACGTTTCATGATCATAATAACTCTATAAGAATCAGCCCATAGGATTTGTCGCATATAGAAGGTGTTTTGATACATCGTTTAAAGATTTTAAGGGCATGTAGTACGATCGAAAATAAGGTTAAAAGTCATAATAAACATATATCCACAAATTAACTGTTTACGAGATAACGGCGATTTTATCGCAATTGCAGAATAAGTTTGCTTTAGCGGTTTTTATTATTGCATTTTAACATAAAATAGATTATAACCAAAGAAGATGTTCAAAATGACGTCCTTCCATTTTGACACAGGATCTACATCTGCTTTCGAAGGAAGCGCGCACTCTTTCAAAAAGCAAGGGTTTTTCTCGTATTATCTGGCAAGAGTGTTCTATTCGTTGGCGCAACTCTGGAAGATCGTTTACCCGTGTTGCGTACACTAAACTTTTCAAATAACACCAGATGCTAAAGTCCAACTGGTTTAGATCGGGAGACCTTGGAGGCCAAGCAATAGGACCTGCTCGCCCTATCCATCTCCCAGGAAATTCATTGTTAAGATGTTCCCTAACAGCACGCGTAAAGTGCGGTGGAGCTCCATCTTGCATAAACCAGAGGTTCAATCTTAGATTTATAGGTAAATTTTCCAAAGGTTCAGGTAAAGTATTTTCCAAGAACTCGAGGTATGCAGGACCTGTAAAGCGTTGTGGCCAAAACAATCGGTCCTGACAACCGTTCCCCTATCATGCCTAACCAGATGTTTAGAGAGAAACGTTGCTGGTGCCTGGCTTTAACGGCAGCATGAGGATTCTCGTCACATCAAACGTGATTGTTGTGGAAATTAAATATTCCATTTTTAGTAAAACCAGTTTTACTAGTGAAAAGGATGTTATCAGCGAAATCTGGCCGATCAGCAGCTGTTCGCAAAAACCACTCACAGAAAGCTCTTCTCGCTTGATAATCCGGAGCAGTAAGGGCTTGAACCTGTTGGATATGGTAGGGGTATAGAAGTTGCTAATGAAGAGTTCTCCAAACAAGATTGCTGTTTACACCCACTTGAGTCGAAATTCTTCTAACACTAGTTTCGGGATTTTCATCAATAATATTCAAAATTCGATCTTCTATCTGTGGAGTACATGCTATTCTCTGCCGTCCAGTATCAGAAGACCGCTTCTCAAACGAACCAGTTTCTCTTAGTCGTTGAAACACCGTCTGAAACATCACATGCGAAGACAGTTGGCGATCAGGAAACGTTTCAGCATAGAAGCGACGTGCTTGTAAAGAATTCCCATTAGCACGACCGTACATGAACACCATATCGCTCATTTCAGCATTAGAATACGCAACCATTGTAGTTGCTACAAATTGCACAAAACGTTAAATTAAATTGTCATAAAACAATAGCTGATAAGCACCTGTTTACTGGGATATGTTATATCCATGTACTACTAGGAACACTCGCTGTTATCTGGTAAACGGTTGATTTGTGAACATATGTTTATTATGACTTTTAACCTTATTTTCGATCGTACTGCATGTTCTTAAAATCTTTAAACGATGTTTCAAAACACCCTGTATTTAGAATCACGATTTAGTTTATATCGCGGATATTGCTAATGCAGACTGATGGCCCTTATAATTCCAACATGGCTATAAATGCCTTTTATTCTGCATACTCAAGTGGGTTGAGATTATATACCAGTTTATCTGATTAATATCTCTATTCCAATTTTGGGTAAATTCTCAGGATGGAACTCCACTCCTGTAACCCACTTCTAATTGAGTCATCGCGAAGACAGAAATGCTTAAGCAGGAAGTTTGTAGCTAAATAATCAATTTTAAATTTGATGGGAAACACGCATGCCTCCATGTATAGGGTGTGTGCCCATAGCTGTTCTAAACCCCGAATTTTGAATAATAATAATAATAATAATAGATTTATTGCCCAACAGTGTTTCCACCAAATAAGGACAAAAAAAAACATACAATAAACAATACAAACTTATGAGTACTTAAAAATACATTAGATTAACTAAAAGAAAAAATAACAAGAGCAAAAGTGTGCATTACAGAAAAAAAGAAGGTAAAAAAATTACTTAATATACTGAAGGTACGCATTTACCAAACTCTTTATTGTGCAGTTAAAGATATCAATCAAAGACGTAATCTTATTATATGTTTCACAAATAAATCTTAAAGGAGCTTTAAATAATAGATTAGAGTGCGGCGTGGCAACGTAGAATGTACGAGAACAACGCGCGGATTGCCTTGGCACAAGAAATGATAATTTATATAGTATAAGGGGACTTGAGATTATGCCATGAACAACACGAAATAAAAACTTGAGCCCCTGTATAGACCGCCTCGTTTCTAGAGCTTGTGTTTCAAACATTGCTAACAATGAGGTTTGGGGGAAGCCACGTTCAGGATACACACCACACGTTCGAAAATACATATATTTTAAAAATTTTCGTTGAACATTTTCAAGTAGATTTTTATAACTGTCATAGTAAGGGTTCCACACTACAGCCGCATATTCGAGTCTCGATCGCACCAAGGTATTGAACAATGAAAAGAAAGTCGCAACATTACGAAACTGCTTTGATGTGCGCAACACAAAACCCAACATTCTATTAGAGGAGGAAACCACATTGGTTACATGAGTGGAGAAGGTCAGCGATGGGTCGAATGTAACCCCCAAGTCGGTGACAGTAGTTAGACGGCTCAGGTTTTGGTTTTCAAGGTAATAGTTATAAAAAATTGGAGATCTTTTCCGTGTGAATGACATCACATGACATTTTGAGATATTAAGATATAATTTATTATTAGTGCTCCAATTGTGAAGCACATCTAAATTGTGTTGCAGATTACGGAAGTCATCCTGAGCCTCTACCGGCAAAAATAATTTCATGTCATCAGCGAACATCAAGCATTCACAAGTCAGACTCGTAGGCAGGTCATTTATAAAGATTAAAAACAGGAGTGGTCCGAGGTTTGATCCCTGGGGAATACCAGACGTAATCGTTGTGACATCAGAGTTATACTATATGAGTTATAATTGAATTCGCTGAAGACCATGCATCTTGGATTTATTCAAGCAAGGTATAAGGAACCCGGCATAATCAGTATGTGTTCTGACAAGCGCCTGATATTTTGTAGAAGATATCTAGGATCAGCTCCTCACTTTATTCCTGCCAAACATTTCAGTATGTTCGTGCCTTGATTGACTCTTCTTTTAATCGTATTTATATGGTAATTAAAACTTAATTTCGAATCCAGCAGGACTCCAAGGAATTTTATTTGCGAGATTGTGATCTGTACTCTGCCTCCACTCACTGTATACCAAAGTTCCTCATGATTGCGCAGGCCAACAACATGCTATACATACATTATAGCGTGTAATTAACCTCCTTGGTTTCACTTGCGCTTTCGTTATTATTAATAGTTATTACACCGTTGCAAGTGCGTGTCGCTAATTAATTTATACAGTAATGTATCGTAATTTATTTGTAATTTACCTCATATTTTCATATATGTATATACGGCGCTCCTTCTCCCTCAAATTGATATTTATATACGCCGGAGATAGGGTTACCAGCTTGCGTATATTCGTCAGACTAAATTAACTCCGTCATGCTCGGTGGATACATGTGTAAAACCTAGGTACGTGTATAACACGCCACGTATCGCCATTATTTATCATCTGCGGAACGCGAAACATGCATGTGACATGCGGCGAAATAGAAATGATCTATTAGTTTTGTGGTCTGTCTGATATTTATTCGCTTATGACTTGTTTTGACCGTAATTGTCGGTTGTGGAACGTGTTGGCGACTAGTACTTATTGATTTTTACCGATGTTTAGTAATTTATTCTTGCACCGCATTATATAGCAGCTATACGAATGAGACCAGTTATTAATATTACGTTTGATTTTGGTTATGTGTTTTGCCGCTGTCACGGCATACTTTATTTATGAAAAATTAAATAATTACAAAATCATCTCAACCCCGTGATCCACTTAAAAGGTCCTACACTAGGCTACCTATTAATATTCCTACACTCTAACTAAATAATTTCCCTATGATTGATAATAACAAAAATATAATACAGTGTTACCAAGTTCGAAGCATTATTTGGGTTTTGGATTATCGAATACTTCACTCGCTTACGTGGATAACTTACCTAATTAACTAAAAAATTCCCACCATTCAACCGACTCATGATCTCTAATATCTGTTTCGCTTCGCGGCTAAGTTAATTTTTTAGCTAATCCTCTAACTTCCGCACACCACCGCGGCACTCATCAGTGAGTAGACATTCAAATAAGACAAGCTCCGTTGTAGCTACCCCACCACATTCATAATGCAAATCATTAACCCTCCCAATTCTACATAAATATGATTTAAAATTACCGTGACCTGTTATTAAGTCTAGCGCCTGATACGATAAGTTAACCCTCATTTCCCTAAAACGTGTAACGCTACCGATAAATTTCCTAGTCCACCTATCATTTAAGGTATTATCCCACCTACACTGTAAAAAAAAGTTGTCTACAATTTTACAGGTAAATTTGCTTCATAAGGTAAAATTTCTGCCATCTAGTAAATTTCACATACTGATGTATTTTTCAAAGATTGTACTGTAAAATTCGTATGTAATATTTATATGAACTGTCTGTTTATCGAACAATACCAAACAATAATATACCGAACGATATTCTAAAAGAGTGTGTTGTACGTGTTATTTGTCAAACTGAAAACCATAAATATTTAGAAAATAGAATAAAAGAATATAAAAATAACAAAAATCTTAAAAACCTTAAAAAAACATGAAATAAATTAAAATCATACATTTGATTTTACCGATATAACAATTTTAAATAAGGAACAAAATTTAAAAACAGGTAATATACTTGAAATGATTCAAATTCATAAACATAAAAATCCAGTTGTTCATAAAATTGACATACGATACTTCACAAAACTATATAACTTAATTTTATAACTAAATACAATAATATTTTTTAGAAATTTATTTAATTACAAAATTCAATGTTTTCATATTTAGCTTACATAAATAATCAAAACATTACATTGAAAGGCAATCTTTAAATAAAACAACGATATATTCAAAACTTATAGTAAACAAAACAATTATGATTTTGTCATTTATTAAACAACAAGTTTATTTATAAACAATTTTCATTACCACTTTATGATTTCTATTTTTTATATATTTTTACTTGAAAAAGGTTTTGCAATAAAAGCGAGACGTTGTTGAACATTTCCATGTTTTTCTGAAGACCTAAAAACCGAAGAAACGAAAAGAAATGAATAAATTGTTATATACAATACATATAGTTATATTAAAAAAAATAACATATGTATGCAAGTTGACAATGCGATTTCAGGCTGGCATAATCTCCTAAACTGCTTTATTTTAAAATGGTTACGATTAATATTATGGCTTCCGTCTAAAAAAAACTCAAAATCGTGCTTCTGCATCAAATTTCAGAAAAGATTACTAAAATTAGTAAGATTCGTTCTTGAATTTATCCAAAATGGACACAAATATTAATCGGTTCACCCTACAATTTATATGTACGTAATTTTATAGCACCTAGTAAGTCACACTAAATCCCTCAACCAGGGATCAAGAATGAACAGAATTACGCGAAAGCTACGATTGTTTACCAGGTTGAGCCAATAATAAGTTCGACAGACGAATAGAATTACCTACAGAGACAGGTAAATAACCCAATAACCAATCACATTGCGGCGTATGAATTTCTTATTTTCCATGATAGCTATAGTTTTACCCGAAAATTCAAGTAAAATAAATAAATGCCCCTAAAGCTATCGGGCTGAAATTAAAGCAAATGAGTACTACTGTCACACATACTATAAATACCAAAAATTAGCACATTCGATGTCACCCCACTCGAGATATTAGCACAGGGGTGGAAAAATTCAATATTTTTTTTCTCAGGAATTACTTAAGCTATCACGTTCAAAAAAATATGTAAGTAAACACTGATTATGGGTATTAGACCGTATGCATTTAGGTTTTTTATATATATTTTTTAGTTTTTTCTGTGTGGAACATGTAAATAAAAAATAAAATCTCTTTAAATGATTTTAGTAGGAGCAATTTGTTATTGGTTATTTTAGGGTTAAAATAATTATTCATCGATTAATTTCAGGATTATTTGTATAAATGCTTCAGCCCTATTAGTTATAAAAGCACCGAAATATACAAAAGCATATTGTAACAATAAATAATATTTAATTCCGTACACGCAGTTCAAAGCTATTATAATTTTCCCTTTCTAAGGGGTGATTTTTTTTGAGTTGGGTTTAGGGTCCCAATTTAACTTTTTATTATACATGAGTGTATATTTATATTTGGGGTTATTGTATATTTCGTCAAGTTCTTTCAATGAAGTAATACAAATAAAAAATAAAACCTCTTTGATCTTAGCAGCAGCATTGGGTTATCGATTATTTTAAGGATAAAATTCAAATTATTCATTGATCGGATTCAGGATTATTTATATGTACATTTCAGCCCTAATATCTATAAAAGCATCGACATATAAAAAAGAAAGTGTTTGCTAATAAAAATATGTGGAAGAATAAAACTTAAACAAATAAATAAACGATGAAGATGATATAAATACTTATTTGGAGCTATTCATTCTTCCCAGAAGAATCAGTGAAAGTTGCAAATTAAAAGCATACTTCTCAGTTCATATGACATCACTTGTAAAGAATTTATTAGGAAAAAGTAAATAGTAAACTCAAATGCAGGCATTACTATACAGCGAAAAGTCAAGTTGGAACCTTAAATTCAAAAAACCACCATCCAAAGGGAACTTTGAACTTCGTGTATGGAGCTAAATATTATTTTATATTGATTATGAATACATAATAATATATTACTTATTATCATTTATTCTTACAGAATTATTTTTTATAGCTCAATGCTTTCATAACTACTAGGGCTGAAATGTACAACATATAAATAATCCTAAATAATCCCGTTCGATGATTTTCCTTTTTTATTTGCATGTTCTACCACACAGAAAGAGAACTTAAAAAAATATATAATGAACCCAAATACATACATTACTACATAACAAAAAATCGGATTGACACATTAAACTCAACTAAAAAAAACCGCCCTTCGAAAAGGAAAAATAACAATAACTTTCAACTATGTGTACGGAAATAAATATTATTTTGTTGTTATAATTTTTTTTTTTTATATTTCGATATTTCTATAACTACTAGGACTGAAACATACATACAGATAATCCTGAAATTGATGGATGAACAATTGTTTTAACCCTAAAATAAACAATAACAAATTGTCCTTACTAAAATCATTCAGAGGTTTTATTTTTTATTTACATGTTCTACCACACAGAAGAAACTGAAAAAAAAACATATAATAAACCTAAATGCATACGATCTAATATAACAAAAAGCTAAGTTGGCACCTTGAACCAAACTCAAAAAACCACCCCTAAAAAGCGGAAAATAATAATAACTTTGAACTGAGTGGAGGGAATTAGTTCTTGATTTTTTATAGAATACCCATAATCAGTGTTTACTTACATATTTTTTTGAACGTGATAGCTTAAGTAATTCCTGAGAAAACAATATTGAATTTTTCCACCCCTGTGCTAATATCTCGAATGGGGTAGCATCGATTGAGCTAATTTTTGATATTTACAGTATGTGTGACAGTAGTACTCAATTGCTTTAATTTCAGTCCGTTAGCTTTAGGGGCACTTTTCAATGGCTTATCGGAGCAGAGCCTTTACTACAGGGCAGAAATTTTACCTTATGAAGCAAATTTACCTGTAAAATTGTAGGCAACTTTTTTTACAGTGTACTTTGCCAATCATTATCACGTTTATCGCTAAACGCTTTTTTTAACTACACTAGCCGAAATTAGCCCAAATCTAATAATCACGCATAATCTTCCCTAGACACCGCCTCTTTCGCTAATTGATTCGCATTCTCATTACCGATTGTACCTACGTGAGCCCTAGTCCAAAAAAGTTTTATATATAACAAATCAGTCGGATTTTTTAAATGCTTTAACGCATCTAATATAGATAGGCTATCTGTTATAATAATAATAATTCTTACGTCCGTATAAATTCCAATTCGCGTCCAATATAAACTACTACCTGATTTATTCCAACTATTTCTGTCTGACATATATTGCAATGATCCCCCAATTTAAACTTTTGACTATGTATTTCAATACCCCTATTATAAACAACAAAAGCCGCTCCTGTATCACCCTCCCTCGCCCTTCGACCCATCCGTGAAAACCTCTAAACCCTTTCCAAAAAAATGCCTATAAATTTATTATAAGTTAATACTTTTTAATTCTAAATCTCCGTTAAACTGTCATGGTATGGAAAAATGTGTGGTAGCAATTATATTTTAAAGTAGTATGTGATATTATAATTACATTTTAACACTTTGCCAATAACGATGATGAGCAATTACTATTCTGTTGCCAAATTGTTTACACTGCCAGCATTTTCTGTATATATACATATATTATATCTTGTCTGTGATGTCTGTGTCGCGTTTATTTCAGTTTTCCGTGAAACAAAAAAAAAAAAAAAAAAAGGTTAAAAACAACAATTCTAATTGTCGACAATTACATACGAGCATCAAACGCTTAGTCTGCTCTAAGCATCCATCATACGCCAGCGCTATATAACGTCACAGCGTTTTATTGCCTGTCGGCTCAGCTCGGATCCAGGGAACAAAGCGGTGCTCTGCCGTATATTCTCCCGTTTCAAAAGCGCTCATAAATAACGAGACTAATACAAGTGCGGATATGTCCCGGTGTGTTGGAAAACTGGTTACAAATAAATGAATCTGATGTGGTGGTATGGCGCGACGGCATCCCGCTGTTCGCTACTGTTGTAGTGGCGGGGCCGAAACGATTTATTTCAGGTGAATATTGCGCTTGTACAAACCGGGCATAGATACGCTATATCAAGGCGCGCGACCTTTTTGCCAAGGGCCACAGCCGATGCCACGGCATGCATGTTTGTTAGAATACCTTGTCACATTTGTTTCAAACTTCTATTCTTTCATATATAATTTTGTACAATTAATTTTAATAACAGTAAACTTCTTTGTGTATGTTTGATATCTGGTGCTGATGTCAGAGAGGATTGTTCTTTATAAGCTTTATAAGGACAATAAAGATACATTTTTCAAGTTTAAATGGAGTTTATTAGACATAAACCAGTCATGTATAATGTCCAAGTTTGGTTGGATATCAAGTCTTCAGGAGATGACAATTTGCAGAAAATCTTTAAGTCGCCTGCATAAGCTAGAACAACAACAGTGGATTATTATAATCGTACGCAGTTTTATCAAATTTATCCAGATATTTTAAATAATATTCTTTGGATAGACGAAGTCATATTCCACAGCAGTGGCTATGTAAACAGGCATAATTATCATTACTACGCCGAGCTCCAGACGAACGGTACGTCCGCTCTATTACAACGCTAGCTGCCGACTCTTTCGTTTTTCGCTGCGTCCGCCTGATCGCCCACGTACTTCCCTCGGCTGTGCACTAATCAGACGTTGCACTGTCCTCGTGACCGCGCCAAACTTCTTTATTTGTCCATTATTTTTCTTCATCGCACACATACACATATTATTTTATTTAAGAGGAGAAGAAGAGAGTCATAATAAACTACAATCTAATTGAAGAACTATTAAATGAAAATGTATAATTTGAACTTTAAAATAAACCATTATTTATACTGCTGTGTACAGACTGAATTAATGAAAAATTAAATTAGCTAGCTCAACAGATAAAATTTTAAAGAGCGCAAAAGTACTCTTAACCTCAGAGTTACTTTCGCGAATTAAAACTTGAATTTAACCATGAAAAGTAAATTGTGAGTGAAAGAAACCTGACTTTCTTAAATACCCCAAAAATTGAAAAGGTTTAAATTTTAAATAAAAGAACAGAATTTTTCAACCCAACGAAGATAATTAACAAACAAATTTTTATTATACAAAAAGGGTTAATTACAATTTGTGCAGAAAAAAAAAACCGTGAACTGAGGGTTCTGGCCTAAATTTAAAAACTGCACTTGATTCTAAATTACAATAGGACAATGCTATTTCCCATACAAAGCAAAAAATTAGTTTGTTCAGGAAGATAATCCTAATTCTACCAATACAATCCACGTGGTTTCATCAAAATAAAATAAATTCGTGGACAAACACACGAAATTATACAAAAATGAAAACTAAATGCAAGAACAAAGCTTCTATTCACCCAACCGAGGTGATTGATTATTAAAAACGAATCAGCTAAATAGAAAACCGGAAAATTAACACTTTAAAATATAAAGAGAAAAATTAAACTGAAAACATATCTTCCCGAACAAAAATAATAAATGATCTTATATCTATAATGTGCACACATCAATATAATAACAATTATTATAAAGCGAATTCCTTGATGGACGAAATATTCACAGACAACAAATCTCTATATCAAATGAATTAACAAAATGGCAGCAAAGATTTAAAAATACATTTACTCACGTAAAAATCAACCAAGGAACTGCCTGACAAAATTCTACAGTCCTTTTTCTAACAAAAACAACGCAGACGTGCAAACAATACGCCAACATTCAAAAGACAAATAATTGAATGGAATTAATTCAAAAACTGAACATTGAATAAATCAAACAATAAACTCATTAACTTAATTTACAAACTAAAATTAATTTTGTAAAAATTCTCGGTACAATGATTCAGCAGTTTTTAGCAAATCAAATATGCAACACAAAATACACACGCGAAAAATGGGATGCCTGTCCATAGCAATACGTATTTTGTTTTAATCTTTTAATTTATGCATCACCAAACAACATGACTTCTGCGATTATTTTATTGATTTTGCTAGAACAACAACAGTGGATCATTACAATCGTATGTAGTTTTATCAAAGGATATTATCAGACAATGTAGACCAAAATTCAGATTTTTCAAATAATATTCTATGGACAGACGGAGCCATATTCCACAATAATGGCTATGTAAACAGGTATAATTACCATTACTATGCGAACGTAAATCCGCACCAAGTGTACGAAACTGATCCTCAAAATTGGTGGTCGCTCAATATTTTGGGGAGGTATCATTGGTACTACTGTAAGTTGGATCACATTGTTTTATATGGCCACTTAAATGACGCTAGATACCAGAACTTTTTTGTCCATGAACTGGCAGGTTTTACTAGAGGATACCACTTGACGTAAGAGTGAACCACATCTTCACTCTGAGCATATGATGGAGCTCCAAGTCAGCACGGCAACAAACCAATTGTTGGACGAAGTATATAGAGACAAGTGAATTGGAAGAACGGGACCAATAACATGGCCAGCTAGATTTCCTGACCTGACACCTTTAGTTTTTTTTTTTTTCTACAGGGTCATGTTAAGGGGATTGTCTACAAGGAAACTTGGATAATATGAGAAACGCAGTTACTTCAGCTTTTCGCGAAATAGTTCATGAAATATTTTTGGATATAAGGTTCATCAAAGATTACGTCTTTGTATAAATAATGGATATGGCATTTTGAACAGCTTTTGTAGTGTTGTGGTACATTTTGTGGCGAATTACTGTCGGATGAGCTGGAGAGGCGAGCAAGGAAAGTTCGAAAGAGCACCTTTAGCGACTTCTCCAAGCTGAATAGAGCAATATTTTCCAGGAAACTCTGACAAAATTAACAGAGTATTGTATTCTACCCGCCATATCTAAGATCCTCGAGTCGGCCATAGCATCTCGCTTAACAGATTATTTTGAAGGAAATAACTATTTAACACCAAGGCAGCATGGTTACAGGGAGGAGCATTCGACAGTCACAGGAATATCGCAGTGGAGCAGATCTGCGATGCGTTTGACTCTGACACGTGTGCTGAGATGACTATGCTTGATCTAACGAAAGCCTTCGATTCAGTAAATCACGACATCCTCTTAAGTAAACTAGAGCACTATGGGGTAAGGGGGGTACCACTCGAGCTGTTAAGGTCCTATCTTACCAATCGAACACAATTAACGTCGTGGAACAGCATGGAATCAAATCTGGAGAGTATCGGGTGTGGAGTTCGCAAGGATCGATACTGGGACCGCTACTGTTTATCATATACATCAATGATCTTCCATCCAGTATTGAAAATGTCGAAATTTGTTTGTATGCCGATGGCACTTCACTCCTGGTGCTTTCCGAAAGTTCCCAAGATGTCATCGAAGAAACCAAGACGGCAATGAATACAGCTGAGAGATGGTTTAGTGCAACAAATTAAAAATAAACTTGGAAAAAAACGCAAAGCTTAAGATTTACCACCAAAAATTACTCACCGTCGGAGGCTCAATTCCTGGGTATCACCATTGATACGACTATGAGATGGGATCAACACATTCATAGGCTCTCCAGCAGATTGTATTGTGCTTTATATGCAATAAAACGTATAAAACAAGTGGTAATACACGAAGCCGCAAGAACGATTTACTTCTCTTACTTCCACTCCCTCCTCTCATATGGCATACACTTCTGGGGTGTGGCGACACACACACAGGATATTTGTGCTGCAGAAGAAAGCCATCCGTTTTTTATGCAGCTTAGGATATAATGAGTCGTGCATAGGCTACTTTAAAAGTGAAAATATATTTACGTTGTATTCCGTCTACATCGTCATATAGGTACATACTAACAAAGATTCATTTCCCCTAAACAGTTGTCACCACCAATACCACACACGCAGTAGGAATAACATTAGAACACCATATGTTACGGGGTTCGTTTGCTCTCAAGCTTAAGGTCTTCTTGTATCGAAATAATTTGGTTCAACACATAAATTTTTGGATGACACTGTATATCTGACAAAACAAATAAAATTCAAGATAATAAAAATACAATGAATTACAATAAAAGTTAAATCTTAACATAGGTTACGATGATAGTATATTGATGTTCGGTCTTAACCTCTATATTTAAGTAATAAATTGAACTATTAATTATGATGTAATTCCAAAATATAGATTTGATTCTTAATGTCTAGGTTAGTAATATTGGCCGGAAGGTTTGTGTCATGTGATAGGATTTTAAAAAAAAAAAATAATAAATATTATTTGGTGCAAGAAAAAAACAATAAAATAAAATATACGACTTAGCTGGTAAATTTCTATGGGTGTCGGTGTATTGCGTCCAGAATGGTGGTTTAAGCGCGTTACGCTGATGTCAAGGCGTGGTCCCCTTTCGAATTCAACGATCTGGATTTGGTCTCCCAAATTACGTACTTCGTTCACCCTCTTGGTTTAACTCAAGCCAAAATAACGTAGTAGTAGGAGTAGTATAGTAGTAATAGTAGTAGTTGTAGGTCCAGTGACTTAAGATAACGCCATTAACAAAAGGAATGCCGGCTTGACGCAGCTGTTATAAAACCCTTTTCAGGAATATCGATGCAATGGACACAAAACTCCTGGCTGCCCCAGGTAAACGGAAAAATAATGCACTCGATATTAGAAGTTTCTCGCCCGACAAAATCCCACAACGTGGTAACTAACTAGAAATTTGCACGGAGCAACTTGAACAGCGCGTCTAAGATGGTGTGCGAAGTCTATGCGTCTCCCTTGCTAAGCTAGCGGGCGGAAATAGGAAATGCAACGTGAATCAAATAAGTCACTGACAAACTTAACAATGCGGAGTAATTTACACAAAAGAACAGGTTTTAATGAATGAAATTGAAGTAATAATTGAAGATGAAAGCAAATTTAACTGACAATGAATTACTAATTAATTTGGAAATAAATAACTAAAATGAGACATTAAATTTTTCTATCACGGTAAGATGCGTTGTGACGAGCAAGGAGTTCTAAACTTCACTGCTAGATGGCGTTGCAGGGTTTAATTCTTAAATTAATGAAATAAAAATCTTTAAATAAAATCTAAAAAATGAAGCGATCGCAATCCAACGGCAACACATACTATCGATTATTATGTTCGCAAAAATCGATTGGGTATTGGGGGACGAAACTTTATAATTACTTGCCTGACGATATAAAGCAACTACCAGCGATTAGCTTTAAAAAACAAGTTAAGAAACTGTTACTCGAGAGGGAGTGTTATATGTTTGTTTGTTGTATTTATATTTATATCTTTTATATTTACACCTATGTTTTTATTAATCTTTTTTATTTATACATACATTTTTTTTTTCTTTCTAAATTATTTGACAAATGTAATATACCAGTAATGTTACAATGACTGACAATTTTCTGTAATGTTTTTATTGCAAATATATTATTATTATTTATTATTATTATTATTATTATTATTATTATTATCCGGGCCATAACCATAAGTTGAAGGAGGATTCTTCGACAAGAAGAAAGTATTTTAAAGTATATTTCCTTTCGAATTGCTGTCGTTTTTATTTAGTTAGCAGTAATTTACTAGTTGTCCTAACTTCAATGGTCGGTAGTGTATGTAGATGTATACAAACAGAGAACGCATTTTGGCACTTTCATTAAAATATAAATTAAGCGGATTACCGCAGAGCCATGGACGCTCCACCGAAACTCGCATGACCGAATCGATAAAAGATTTGCGCGCCCGGTCTAACAGCCAACTCGCGTCCCGTCGTGTTCCGCACGAAATACGGCAATAATAAAACTTTAAAATTCCACCATGTAACCTCGAAACAGCCGCCGCCAAATCAATTTTTACGCTCGCGATATTACCCGAGCTTCCGTTTGATGTCACGACCATTAACAGTTCTCGGTTGTTCGTGTTTTTTCTTTTTTCGCCTATTTGACAGCCTAACTGCAGCCTAAATGATTTTACGTCGTTCGATGCTCGTTTTGCAATGTTTAGGAACGAGCGTACGGAGAAAACGACGTCGTAAAAATATGAAGACATCAAAGTAGAGGCGTGTATACTTATATGTATGTATGTAGACTTCTGGCTGGTTATTAGTTGAAGGAATGTGTAAAGTATATGAACGGACGATAAAATTAGATTTACAAATAATATCGTAAATTAGAAATGACTTTGGCGTGTATCGTTAAATACGTATTAACTATAGCTACTGTGAACAATAATAGTGTTTAACTGGGATTTATGACAATAGTTATTGGATTTTATTTCTAGCTATGACGAGATCTTTTATAGGGACGTAATTTATAAAACTACATTAACTAAAATTATTATTAAACCATGTAGTTTTACCATCTTAATTATGTAAATCAAAACGCCCTGTTTCAATTACAGTATGTATAAATGTATAAAATTTCGACCGCTAATAAGTGGATTTATTTCATAATTCCTTTTTGTTGAATAATTCTTTGATAGATTACTTTTGCGTTTCCCATACAGACTATACACATTATTCGTTACATATAATGTCCCAGCAAATCCACCATCGCCCTAGGTAGGTGCAAGAGGCTGTGTGGAAAGAATTGGGGACTTAGCCCCAAGATGATTCTTTGGTTATACATAAGGGTAATTAGACCCATGATAACGTACTGCTGTGGTAGACACCCCGTTCTTCGCGAGATATTTTTAGTTGCATAGATTTTGTCTTGTTTACTCCGGTCAGCCATTTATCAATGTTCCGAGAGAGTTTTCTCAAATTTAGATTTTATTTTATTTAATAATTAAGTAAATGAGTTTATTGTTTGATTTATTTAATTAAATGTTCAGTTTTTAAATTAATTCCATTCAATTATTTGTCTTTTGAATGTTGGCATATTGTTTGTACGTCTGCGTTGTTTTTGTAAGAAAAACGACTGTAGAATTTTGTCAGGCAGTTCCTTGGTTGACATTAACGTGAGTACTTGTATTTTTAGATCTTTGCTGCCATTTTGTTAATTCATTTGATATAGAGATTAGTTTTCTGTGAATTCTTCGTCCATCAAAAAATTCGCTTTATAATAATTGTTATTATATTGATGTGTGCACATTATAGATATAAGATCATTTATTATTTCTGTGCAGGAAGATATGTTTTCAGTTTAATTTTTCTCATTATATTTTAAAGTGTTAATTTTTCTTTTGTTATTTACTAGAAATTGTCCACGCTTAATTTAGTTTGTGTGTTAATTTGAAACCACGTGGTTTGAAATTGAAAGATATTGGATTATCTTCCTGAACAACCAAATCTTTTGCTTTGTATAGGAAATAGCATTGTCCTACCCCTTTTAGGAATGCCATGTGATGCCATGGTTCAAAAATTTAACCTAGATGGAAAATACCTGGTTATAATACCAGACAAGAAGGACTGGGAGACAGGTACTCCGGTAAGAGCGGACTCATACTGGTATACAGACGGCTCTAAAACGGACTACGGCGTTGGAGAGGGAATATACGCTAAGAAGCCTAAAAAGGCTCTTTCGGTAAGCCTCAGCAAAGACACGACTGTGTTCCAAGCTGCAATTCACCACTGTGTCCGAGAAATAGAAAGATGTACCGATCCAGGTAAAAGCGTCGCTATCTTCTCTGACAGTCAGTCCACACTTAAAGCGGTTAGCTCGACAAGCGTGGACTCTAAGTTGATTTGGGCCTGAGTGAGCCCCCTAAATGAGGTGGGCATCCAAAGGAAATTAACCTTGGCCTGAGTCCCTAGCCACTTGGGCGTGAGAGGAAATGAGGTGGCGGATGAGTTGGCCAGGCGAGGCTCGTCAAGGTCATTCGTTGGAGCCGACCCCTCTTTTGGCACTACCAAATCGCAAATTAAAAAATCCATCAATGAATGGATACATAATCAGTTCAGAGAGTGGTGGCAAAAATCACCGGGACAAAGACGGGCAAGAGAGTTCCTAAAGGAGCAAAGGCCTAAATTCACGAGAGATCTACTGAATAAAGACTGGAAGATTGTCAAAATGATAGTAGGTCTGCTGGCTGGTCATAGGCATATGTACAACATAGGCCTGGCAGATGACGCAACCTGCAGATACGGCCAAGAGGAGGAAGAAACACCAGTTCACGTGCTGTGCCAATGTGAAGGCCTGGTGAGAACAAGGTTTCTAGTATTGGGGGAGGAGAACCCCACAGCTAGTAGCTACACAAAGAAGCCGCTCTCAAAGATGAGAGCGTAATCTACAGGAAAAAGGGGATCACAATAGATCTGAAAGGGTCGCGGTGAAACAGGTCCATAGGCCACCCCAATCCTAATCTAATCTAGGATGTTACTTCTGGCATTGTGTAGTATCTTTAGGTGGAGCATGGGGTTTATTTGGCTTTTAATAAATATAGTGTTAAAATTGCCGAAGGACCGTAAAGAACTTGCATAAAAAAACTTAATAATCTATAATCTAATCTACATGTAGAGTTGATATTAGTGGCCGGCCATCTATCAAATTGTCGTAAAGAGACTCCCATACTACAAAATGTGAAAAGGGATATTTTAATTTGCCTTACAGTAGAAGAAACGTCGCATAAATCTCACAGTAAAATTGCAAAACAGCTGAATGTTTTAAAGAAAAATAAATATCGATCCTATAAATTGAATAAAGCAAACGAAATATATCGTAACGACAACTATGACAGATTCTGATTTTTGTGAATGATTTGATTTCGGATATGTAAATAATATCTAATCTAATTAATTGAAATAAATAAAGAAAAAAATTAGCACGAGAATCTTTTATCGATTAATTTAACCGCTCTCAGGTCATGCGGTCCCATGAATATTTTCAATACAATCCGACTCTGTTTATTAAATAACAAAGAAAACCAAAAAAAGGATTGATTTCACCTTTACAATATTTTTTATTATAAGAACGAAAGCATAAATGATTACAGTGAAAGGATTACTTTTATCAATATGTAACTGTGTTGTGGCCGGCGTTTAAATGCGGCCCTCTCAACCGCCGAGCTCCAAACGAACGGCACGTCCGTTCTATTCTAACGCTAACTGCTGACTCTCCCGTTATTCGCCTGCGTCCGCATGATCGCCCACGTACTACCCTTGGCTGTCCGATAATCAGAGACGTTGAGCTATCCTTGTGACCGCGCCGAACTTCTTTATTTGTCCATTATTTTCTTCACCGCATACATAAACACACAGAAAATATATTATTTTATTTAACAGGAGAAAAGGGGGTATATAAACTACAATTCTACTAATTTAGAACTATAAATGAAAAGATAATTTGAACTTTAAAATAAACCATGTATGTATTTTGTTTTAATCTTTTAATTTATGAATCACCAAACAACATGACTTCTGCGATTATTTTATTGCTTTTGCAAAATTTGTTCGCGAATATCTTTGAAAAGGTACGTAGGCTTTAGAAAAAAATACGGGTCTCTAATTTTACGTAAAAGACTGCGACGGTACGCTTAATCAGCTCCTTCTTGTGAGCCAAAATGTAATGGTCTTATTAATTATGCAAATGATAAAGATGTTGGACGTGTAAATTTAATAATAAAATATATTTTATTATGAATAAATTAGAATTTTTAGCGTTTAAAACCGCCTCGGACGTGTGGTAATGAGTATTGAAAATATGAAATAGACTGTATATTGATAATAAACAAATAATAAGATATTGGTTTCACTTTAAACAACGTTTTTTTTTTTAACATTTACAATGTAATGACTCTAAAAATATTCTTATATGAAAAACGAACAAGCATAATAAAAGAAAGGTAAATGGGACCTTGAAAGTTATTTAGTTATTGAATTATTTAATTAAGAAATAAAAACAGAGAAATAATACCTAGGCGGTAAACTTGCGGTTTTGTTGTTTTTTGCAATGGGCGTTGTATAGCGAGTTGATCCTCTGTTGGCGTAGTGGTTTTATGTAGGTGATCGCCTCGAAACGGCTATTCGTCGGGTATCCATACTGTGGATTGGCACTTGGACTGTGGGATACTCAGCTAGCGACGGCATCCACTTACTTCAGGCGCACACAAGCTGAATAAAAAACTGCGTTGGTGGTTTTAACAGATTTAAATATGTTTCTTAAAATAAATGAATAATATCTGTCCCTTATAATAATATAAATGTAAATTTAAAATGTCTACAGGTGTCCTACAGATTCAAATTTAAAATAGAAAAAAAGGATCCAAAACATCATTTTTCGATGTGTATGATTATACCCATGTATTTCAGGAATTTTTTCATAAATTTCTGGATTCCAGATTAGGGTGGTGAAAATTCAAAATGAGACTCTGTATAATCAGCATCAATAGATATTTTGCGGTAATATTTCATAGTCATTGATGCATTGAAAGAGATTTCTTTTTTTTTAATAGTCGAAATCGACTCTCTTCAAAGTACCATTTAAAGCAAGAGTTTCCGGAAATAACGAAGGATTTACACGGAACAAGTTCGGATTACCGTGGTAATTCCGCAAATTGAAAGGAGATCCCTTCAGATCGTCTGGAAACTGCCTACTTCTCGTTTTGCGAGGGTATTTGATTAAATAATCCTCGGCTGCTGTGGATGCGCACTCGTTGGAACCTGCTGCGGCAGGGGCGCGAGCGACGTTTCAACTATCCAGAAAACCGCAATCAATTCGGTTTCTGTACAGCGGAACGGATCATTCATCCTGTGATAGCCACATGTCACGGATTCGTTGAATACCGCTTTCGGAACGCGAATGATGTTATCCGCTTTAGTAACTCAATTCACTCCCACATAAACATATATACGTTTGGGAGTTTGATGTTTGTGTTGTGGTCGTTTATATGATTTTTACCGCTCTCGATTCTGTTTTATCTTTCATTTACAACGTAGAAACTGTATAGCTGTTTGGCTTA
>RXPK01000944.1:0-119155 GCA_004143645.1 Protaetia brevitarsis | reverse complement strand
AACAAATATACCTACATATAACCACTATGGAAGAAATTAAATCTTAATTTAGGGTTGTGGGTTTAAACAATTTGACTTCTGAACTACATATTTACGTATGGGAATCAGTTATTCCTTTTTCAAAACACATCTTCCTATTCATAGCCTTTAGTACTGCGAATGAGTGAAAGTTGCTGAGGTCAAATTTCTGCAATAGTTGAAATGTAGCACGCATTATAGACCCTTTTAACAACAAATCATTTTGATTACTGTGAAAGATGTGTTTTCGCAGAAATTTTACCATCTTGTTATGTTTCAATATTTCGATGATCTTAGAGATGGTTAGAGTTATTAGCCTACAATTCCCAAAATCGGTTCTAACGTCTTTCTTATAGAGAGGCTTTATAACAGTCGACTTCAGCATTTCAGGAAACACGTCCTGTTGAAAACAAATGTTCGCAATGAGAGTTAGAGCTACCGCAAGCTCAACAGAACAATATTTCAAAAGTGAGACCGACATTTAAAATACAACAAATATAACAAAGAATATCATTTAACATCGTTGTCATAACTACCTTTGAATTCATTAATATTTAACATTAAATGTTTTTTTTTTCTTCTTAGTATGGCCCAGCCAATTGATTTATTACAAGCTTCCATGCAGCTTCACTTTTCTTATTTGAATTTCCTATATTACTCAGAATATGACTGTCTTTTTGAATCAATGCATTTCCTTTTTTAGTTTATCGCAATACACTCCATAAACATCATTTTGCATATGTTCTACCACTACACACAAACATCTTCATATAGTTGTCGTATTAAAACGTATTTGCTCTAGTCTGCTAAAAAGAATTGCTAGGGCTATTGGTCATATTTGGGTTGATTCAAAATATAAATTGGGTATGTCAAAATAAAAGTAAACCGATTTCTGAATCACTGTCGATAAATAAAAAGGTACTACCTAGTACAAACTCAAATATTTTGTAAATTATTTAAAATGTTTGCTTTCGGAGCATTTTTTCTTGATTTTGTACCATTCAAAACTGATAAATTTGTTTCATTCTCAACGCTTTTACATCGCACAGCTTTCCTGTTCTGTAGCACGAATAAAATGTTGTTCCTTATTTGGTTTCAATGATTGTGATGTCAACAGTTTGCTCTCTGATGAGTGCGATACTCGGTTGCCCTGTTGGGAATGTTGCCTTGTTCTTTTTTTTCTCTTTTCATATGCATTATAGAAAATTTGAAAACTGAATGGCTGACTTTAGGTTTAAGTTAGGTTTAGGTATAAATTTTTAACTTTATCTCTGCTTATTATTAACAAAGGCTGCATGGAAGATCAAAACCGCTCCGTGTTTTGAATGCAGCCCTTTGGTTTTTCACTGCAGTGTATTATGTTTCTTCATTTCTATTTGCTTTTAATATGTTCATTCATTCATTCATGCATTAAAGTTAGGGTGGGCACTTAATGTTTGGGCACTTGAGGTAGGTGCTCATTGTACTATCCCTATTAATTCTCTTATTTCCACTCGAGCAGCTTGGTGTTCTCTATATCCCCAATATCTTGCCCAGTGGGAACTTGGGAACCTTCGAGGGCTCCAATAGATCTCTCCCGAAATATTTCTGCCTGAGTACCTTCAGTTCCTCACATGTGCAGATTACATGTAAACTCGTTTCCTCCTGTAGTTCGCATCTTCTACACCACGGTTCGCTTACCCGGCCTGTGTTGTATAGATGCTTTTTCAGGGGACAGTGTCCAGTTACCAACCCAGCAAATGGTTTTAACTTTTTTCTTACTGCGCCTGAGTAGGTTATCAGAGAAACTAACATCCTCATCCCCTATCAGCGTTTTGGTATGGAGTTGACCTTCAGTCGACCTTCATTTCTTTGTACTTTCTTTATCTAACCAGGTCCAGATGTTCCTTCCTGTGGAATCCTTAGTAATCTCACATACGGGCTCTGGACCCATGAGGTGTCTCTTAGAGCTTTCCTTGGCTAATTCATTGGCTATTACATTGCCTTTTATATCCTCATGTGCTGGCACTCAAATCAGAGACACCGTGTAGTCTCGTGCCAGTGCATTGAGAGATTGTTTGCAGTCTCTAACTAGTTTTGACCTAGTTACGGGGTTCGAGACTGCCTTAATGGCAGCCTGGCTGTCAGTCATTATATTAATCTTCCTCCTCATGTAGCCCCCTTTTACAAGGATTTCTGCACAGGCTGCAAGGGCGGATACCTCTGCCTGGAAGACCGTTGTATGTTTCCCCAGGCTTATGGATATCCTTTGATTAGGACTGGACCCACAAATACCGGCTCCTGTGCCCTGGCTGGATTTGGATCCGTCCGTGAACCAGTTATCATTAGCAGTGATCTCACCGCGTGTCTGGTCTCTGTTCGGTATGGAGATTTTCACCTTTTCAGTGAAGATAATTTCGGGTGCCATGCTGTGCATGGGCATTTGCAGCAATGGCCCGTCCAGCACCGTGCCCGTAGTATAAATGTGCCCTCCCACCCCTTTTAATATGTATTGTAATACCATGCAGTGGAAAATAAATACTATTATTATTATTTTTTTTTAACCGCCTTGTCACTCGACCTCAGCCCAAAGGCTGGGTTTTTTTCACCAGTATCTTTTCATGCTTGGGTATGGCGCGGTCGTTTACTTTATTAAAACATAAGCGTACAAAGTAAATATATAACATAATACCTAAATCTAATATCATCGAAGTGTGTCATTGGTTATACGGTCAATTTGTATTGTTTTAGGTGTCGCATTGGAGGGTTTCTCGTAGCTGGTGAAGGGGACGGCCTTGCGGTGGATGCTCGCGAATACGTGGTGCCCAAGTCTTTCCCAACCACTTCCTCAACCTGAGGATTAGGGATTGAGAGATCTAACTTATCGCTGTTGGGTAGTTAGCTTCGTGAGCTCGTAGGATTCGCAGTGTGCCGAGGAGGACGTACTTTTGCATGGCAAAGGTTAGTATTTGTGCTGTTTTTTTGCCTATCTGGGTAATTCTTTGCAGTTGCCTGGTAGCATCAGTCCTCATTTCGCCTAGGACTCCAATTATGATGGGGATGAACGACACATGAAACGGGGAGTGAGTGAGACGCAGTTGAAATAGCAAATCTATATATTTCTTTCTTTATTATCTTCTTTTTGTGTAATGTTTGTTTCCGCCGTGCACGAAAACTCTAAAATATACATCTTTTTTTCTTTTAGGTTCTGAATGACCATGTCTGGCTTATTTGCTTGTAGTTGTGCTGTAGGATTGTAGTATTAAATGGGAAATTCCAGTAGATTTTAGCACTTTCATTCTCAACCATTGAAGGTATGTCCTGGTATTGGTAGGGGTGTAATCTGGTACTGTTAAATTCATACAGATGTCTAAAATGGGCGTACAGGACTCGTAGAGCCGCATCATGTCTCTGAATGTAAAGATTCGGTGCATACTTTGTACATGCCGCGAGAATGTGGATCGTCGTTTCCTCGCGTGCATGGCAAGCCCTGCAGCGCGTGCTGGAAAATTCCTGTCCCAGCACAGTTTTTCGGTAGTTTAATGAGTTACATACCCCGTCTTGCACAGCAACGATGTAACCCTCAGTCTCCGAATACAGTTCCGGTGCTGCAAGAAACGCAAATGTTAAATGCCTTTCTAGTTCTAGTCTCCTGATGTTTTGGAGAAAAATGCCGTGCAACGATTTTTCTAGATGATCATTTCTTAGTTTTTCGTCCATTGCTTGTTTCAGGCGGTTTTTGCCAGGGGATCATCGTTCAATAGGCTGTTTGGTGGCTGGGGAAAGGTGTTCGGTCGAAGCGGAATTTCAAGATGTTCACAAGTCCGGTTGGCATACTTGAATAGGAAAGCACCTTGCTCGCCCCTTTCTCTCTCTCTCACATATTTCAACAGTGGATCTGATGTTCTAACTAAGTCACACGCGATAGATATTGAGTAATCCCTTACCACCTTAACATCTTCTCATATAAAGCCTCTGGACAGATGCATTTGGATGATACCTTCGTTTACTTGTTAAAATCCTTCTTGTGTCCCTGTCTAGTTGTAATAATTCATTAACGTTCTATCTAATTGTTCCGAACGTATAAGAGGGTATGATCGGTATGGCCGATACATTTGTTTTTTCCCGTCAGTTCAGAAAACCATATACGTTTTACAGTTTGTTTATATTTGGTTATTAGGGTTTTTTTTTTAATTGATGTTAGATCGTGCATTTGTTTTTGTTTTATTATTATTATTATTCTAATATAAAAATTCTGCAGGTGTTTATACAAACTACATCTATTTACATCTTTATTTAGTCTCACTAATTTAAAAGATTCATCTGCTTTTGTGTTACGACAATTAAGTTCAGTGAAGGTTTAAGGATTTCCACGGAGTATAAATTATTTTTAATTAGTTCCACTAGTAGCAACAAGCAAAGGGCGTTAAAAACTACAATATCGCCGGGTTCCTGCAACAGCTACTCTGATGTGTTGATTTTTCAAAATTTTGTCCATGAATGTTTTTAGCACCATAAATCGATAATGATGTATTTTAAGTAATCCATTTTTATATACTGGTGAATAACTTTGATAATTCATGGATTTTACTCTAAAAATCTACTGTAATTTCAAACCGCAAGGTGTAGTTATTTCGAATCCTGCAAAAATATTAGTGACTTTTCCTTTATAAGTTATATATGTGTGCCTATATAAAAATAATGGGGTTCAATTCTCTAGTTAAAATATGCAGTCAATAATGATTCCATTAATTAAATTGTGTTCGAATTTGACTATAAGACTAAACAATGTATATGTAGGTAAAACCATATACTTATGTACAATTTCATAACTCTATAATAAAATATATACCGATGCCGAAATTATTCGATATAAATTCCGCACTCATTTATGGGATTTAATGAATAAAACCGAGGGAAAGGTTCTTCTTCGACGGCGGTAGCGGTAGTATTTCATGTTAACTATCCAATAAGAGGCAATCAGTGGCTTGTCACTGCACGTTACACCACTCGTGACGTAAGCAGTGATGGATTGCTCTTCTTGCACCGATCCTAGGGTTGCCAACTTGTTGGTTGTTTAGTTGTTTGCGTTGTTGACATTGTTCAGGGTGTTTGCTGCCCTTAGGTTTGTGTGCTATCTTTATACGAACGTCTATTTCGGCGGTGGTTTTTGTTTCAAATGTTCCCGCGTATCGCGTCTTCCTACTTCTGTTAAAGATGCGAAACGAAATCGAGAAAATTATAAATTGGACACTTAGGAAGCATTATTATTCGCGTTTCTAATACAGTCTGACTCCAAAAACAATAAGTTTAGTTGATATGAATAAAGGTAAATGTTCGAATTAATGGCAAAGAGGCTACTGCCTATTATTTAAGCTTGCACAGCTAACATGGGGTAAAAGTTTGGTACTAGTATTTGCTGTTTTTGTTTATTTAGCAAAGTTGACAATGTTATTATCTCTCTTGTCTTGGCTGATCTTAGTTTTTTGATCTTTTCCAGTAATATGGTAATAATAAATGAAATTATAATTAATGTACGTGTACTTCGGGTTTTTAATAAATCTTATGCCATTATTATATATTATTTGATATTGTATATAAAATTGTAAAAATATACCTATTCGACAATTTTTTTTTAGTTGTTGACAAAATCAGTTCTTGTGTTGGTTAAATATGAAAAACGTTATTATTTTTTTAACGTAAAAGATTTATAACAAATATATTGCTGAATCTTAAATAATATTAATGTTCGTGTTCCAATCTTGATGAATGTTTCGGCGTTTATGCCATCTTCAGGTGTAAACATTAATCAGGATTTATAGAATAATAAAAGTCATATTATTTAAAATTAAAACAATCGTTTAAAATGAAAATTTAAACCTTATTGTATTAAAATAAACTACACTGTTGAAAATTTTAACACTTTTTTGACTAATTTAATAGTCAGGAGAGGTCCACACTCTTTTCGTGTTATTTTGTCGAGAACTATAGAAGTTTAAATTTGACGAGCAAAGATAGTCAAGTATTGTCTATTGCTAAGGGGTTATTTTGTCCAACTGACACGTGGAATTATAAAATACTTCTAGTCACATTTTATTTGATCCAGACTAGACAAATTGACTAGCTGTTTAACTAAATGAATGCGATCTATTGGGTGATTTAATACCGTTTTCTAAACACAACGTCTTTTTAATATGCAACTCCTATTTCTGAGTGCTATAATATTCTCTCTTTAAGACGTTTTCTCAATTATAAATATGCAAAACCACTCATTCACAAGTTTTGGTTTCAACTAAACGTACTAATTTTAAAATGATTTTTTGAGAACCATTATAAAATTAAGTGAATGTTTATGCTATTTGATTCAAGTCTAAACTAATTGCGTAAATAGATGTTCCCAATACATCTTTAAGATGTTGAAGTTTTTTATGCCCACTGGAATTAACGTTCAATAACACGAGGTTACACTTTGCAAGTCAGTCACATTTGGTAGTTTGTTTGGATATGTTAATACGGAGAATCAAACACGAAAACAGATACGCGTGCAATGCAGGTGGTGCGCATAATGCAATACTATATTAGAATGGGTGGGGTTTCTATATTTCTATCCGAGGGAAAAATTCTGATTGGTTGACGCTTCTGGATGTCTAGAAAAATAGTCAATCCTCATATCTGAACAAAGAATTTACACGAAATTTCTAGTAATTCTAGTAATTTCTGTTCTATTAAATACGCGTAGTCAACTCGGTCTGGCAAAGTTTGGAAAAATCAACACTAAAATATTTGACTAGCGCAAAATTAACGCCAACATCGTAATATTTTCAACAGTGTAAGATGGAGCTGTATTTACCTGTCATTCTAAACGTATTGAAACGTCAACTACTTAGAATTACAATACGTCCCATCTAATTTTCATAATTTAAATTTAAATTTTACTATTTCAATTTTAAATAATATGACTTGTTTCATTATTCTATAATTTCTGACTAACATTTACACTTGAATATGGCAATGGCGCCGAAATATGATGTGTAAGATATTTTAATGGATAAGCAGCAAGATTGGAACACGAACTTTAGTGTTAATTAGCATTCATATTTTAACCCTACAAGTTTGAACAATTATTTATAGAATTTACAGAATTAAGTTATAAAGTGGAATATTGTGTGTCAATTTTGTCGTTAATTGAATCTTTATGTTTATAAATTTGAATTATTTCTAGTATATCGTGTGTTGTTATACTTTGTTCTTGTTTTGTTGATATAATATTTAATGTTCTGACCAGTTAAAACATGCTACCAAAACTTAGTACGCTATTACCTATATATACGGTGGAGCATCAAAGGTATCACGTAAAATAAAGCTGAAGTATGCATCTGCAATAAGATAATCGCTGGACGTGTAGTACCTTTCTCCAAAGCTGCGAAGGTTCTGTCCATCAAAAAGTCATTTATTCCAATTCCTTCTCTTAATTTAGTTTTGTTAACACTATACTCCTATAGTTTATAATAAATCGCCAGAATGTATTTTTTATCGATATAGCTGAAAAGTAATTTCTTCACTAAAAAATCTAACCACGTGTCAAAGATGTCTCTAAAAAATATTTCGTACGGGTACTTCTGATTTTAAACTATTTAACCAATTTCTCAACGACCATGTTCGCACATTTATTTATTACCTCACATCCATAAAAGTGGAAACTGCTGATGATATAGCTTACAATAACACCGCTCATATTTATGAGTGAAATAAATTGTTCGTCCTATTTTAATGATTCAACGCAAGCTAGCGTCTAGACTAGCTTGTGGCCGAATACGGTCAAAATGCAATCTTAAATCGTCGAATCTGTGCAGAATTGTTCCAAAAGGCTGGGTCCTAACCACTCGGGCGTCAGAGGAAACGAGGCGGCGGACGAGCTGGCCAGAAGAGGTTCGCCAAGGTTATTCGTTGGTTCCTTCCCTGGCCCTTCTTTCGGCACTGCCAAATCGCAAATTAAATAATCCACCGATGAATGGATATATAATCAGTCCAGAAAGTGGTAGCAAAAATCACCGGGACAAAGACAGGCAAAAGAGTTCCTAAGGGAGCAGAGGCCTAAATTTACTATATATCTACTGAATAATAACAGGAGGACTGTTAAAATGATAGTAGCTCTGCTGACTGGTCACTGCAGACTAAATAGACATATGTACAATATAGGCCTGGCAGATGACGCA
Organism: Protaetia brevitarsis; assembly: GCA_004143645.1. Classification (NCBI taxonomy): domain Eukaryota; kingdom Metazoa; phylum Arthropoda; class Insecta; order Coleoptera; family Scarabaeidae; genus Protaetia; species Protaetia brevitarsis. Next base: position 110,942 of record RXPK01000944.1, on the reverse strand, counting down.
ACCTGCAAATTCTGCCAAGAGGACAAAGAAACACCAGTTCATATGCTGTGCCAATGTAAAGGCCTGGCGAGAGATTTCTAGTAAGGCGGAAAACACCCACATAGCTGTAGCTACTAGCGTAGCTACAAAAGCCAGAAGCCGTTCCAAAGATGATAGGCCTAATTACGGGGTAAAATTGTAGAGCGTCCTCTAGGAAAAAAGGGATACACAATAGATCTAAAAAGGTCGCGGTGAAACAGGTCCATAAGCTACCCTAATCCTAATCGAATCTAATCTTGCCTCTAGCGCCTCAACTGGGCGCAATGTTAACTGCTTGCCGATAACTTAAAAAGTAGTGATGGGAACACAATTATATCGATATTATATATAAAATTTTGCTTTCTATTAATATATCGTATCATCATAATATCGTTAAAATCAGATATCCATGTTTTATATTGTCATAACAAAATGTCCGTATGTCGGCCATAAGCAATGACTATAATAAAATAGTATATTAAAGAACTAATTTCGAACTAATTAACGAATTCTTTATGGGTATTTTTTTATAATTTGCACATTAATCGTCTCTCTTTAGTTTAAGATACTTCAGTAAAAATCTTTTATAAACCTATTCATGCAAACGCTAATAACTTGACATTTCGATCTTGAATTTTATATTATTGACCTTTTTGTTTCTATTCACAACTCATTATATTTATAAATAACTTTAACAGTACAAATGCTCTTCTTATAAGTTCTAAACAGTAATATTCTATTTTATAAAATAAAGAAAATTTTCACTAACAAAATTCAAATTTCTCAACTTTTTAAATTTTCAGTTATTTTGAAGAAACCAAAATTTGTCTATTCCAATTTTTCTCAATAATTCGATAATCCTTTAATATGAATGCTTCTAAAGCTTTACATATTTCGGACACCTTTTTAAGACAATTTTTTTGTGGTGAAAACCCCCAATTGTCACTTCTTTTCTAATTATTAGCGTTATCTTTTTGCTTTTCATATGGCGGCCTTATTAAATTTTTGGTTGTTTAGATAATCTTTAAAAAGAGCTTTTCAACGATGTATAACATAGCTGAAACATTTTTTTTATACCGGAGATATTGACGAAAAAAGTAAATTAATCTCTAGCATGAAATTAGTAGGCTATGAAATTGAATACCATTTCCCACTGGTGCGTAAGTGTGAAACATTGAAATTAGTAGACCACAGATAGGAAATGAAATAGACAAGATATGCTAAATAACACTATAAAATAACAAAAAGACAACAAAAGTCGCAAAAGTAAAAAGGATAGAACAGGTACAAAACTTCACTTAAAGAATCTATTCAAGTTGACGATCATTCTGTTTCACACCTCATTGACACCTTATTCTAATAAAGTTAGAAACTCTAGCAAGTGTGCTTCTGTTTACTGATCACCTCTAGCTCTCTTTGTTCTAAAATTTTTAACTAAATACTTGGCTTTAATGGTGCCATAAAAATCAAACGGGGTAAGGTCGGATGATATTGCAAGATCATCCGACCTTACCCCTACCTTAACCTTGCATTGGTTGGATTTATTTGACACCACTTTTCTCAAAAAATGTTGCATATCACGAGTGTGTTGTGGGCTGGACAACTATCCTGTTGGAACCAGATGTCTTGCATATTGTCAGGACTAATAATTTGCCTCAATAATTTGTCAGCAGTTGTCTCATTCGTTAGTGGCTCCAAATATCTGTTTTCCTTTAAATTATGATCTCAGACCTTCTAAACGATTGTCTAAAACGAAAAGAAAGTCAGAAAAAGGCAAACAAAAATTCATACCAATTAAACTGCACCAGAGATTAAACCCAAATCGAATTTGGAATTTTTCCGCCAATATCATCAGCACTTTGATTTCTGCTGCAAGTTAATTTTAAGTGTAAATATTTAATATTTATTTGTTTTAAAATATCTTCTTTTTTTCACTTTTTCAGTGCGTTTAATATATGGATGATTTTAAATATGATTATCTTTTAGTAACGCAGTCTTTCACTTAGGGATAATGGAGTACTCTCTAGTATCACAAAAAAGAAGTGTATTTTAAAACTATCTCTGTAATCAAACATTCTTTTATTTTTCTCCGGCGAATATCTGCAAAAACTGGGTTATATCTAAAATATCTGCCATCGCCTTTACTGTATTAAAGATGTTTTCAAAATTTTTATCTGTGCTATAATCTTTTAATTCTTGCGCGATTTGCTCAACATATTCTAAAACAATATTTATATTAAATGATGCTTTTGTTGTTTGCATTTTACTGTTTATATCTTTCTTTAAAAGAACATTTTTGCCAGTATAATATATATGCATAGAATGAAAGAAATGATTCTTTTAAATAGCGGCAAAGAAATATCTCTTTGTTTTAAATAATCTTTTCTGTCTGCGTATGTACGACTTTATGCAGAACAGAACATGTACCCGACTATAATCTAACTAATTTCTTAATTTCGTCAAAGGCATAGTAAATTTTTTTATCACATCCACTCAAAATAGATCTGCCGCCCTTGAGCGGTGTACAAAACAGCACGCGGCGGCGCTGCGTAATTATTTATGCAATAATAACAGTAATACATTACATAATTATGTGAAAATTTGCACAATGATAACAGCTTTGCAGCGTGAACTTTTTTGACGTATACTTAAGGGGAGGTTTACATGTATTTGACTAGAAAAATCGATTTTTGGTTTTTTGCATTTTTTGAAAGCTCCAAATATATAACATACATGGTTAAAGCGGTTTCGTAATATTCGCATTGTTGAAGCCGCGCGCTTATTAAAAGAGCGGTGTACGAACACAACGGAGCAAATTTGATGTAATACTATATTCGACTCGGGCGGCTCGGGTCGAAATATCATACTTATTGTTGTTAGTGTATGTATAGTTGTCTTAATGATTAGAAATGCCACTGCAGTTGGGATCACAAATAAACGACAGAGTAGCTATTTATATTACAATAATATGAAGCAATTAGATCCGAAATAAAACGCACATTTGAAGAAACTGATCTAACAATATTTCTTTTACTTAAAACACACTTTCAAACGCTTTAGAAAACTACTTACCATAAAATGTATCAATTTATTGCACATGCACTTACTTACACTAAATTTCTTATAAAAGCTGACTAGAATATGATGGCAAAGGTAACCGCACTACGGATCATCAGAGTAGCACAGGAAAAATGGAAGTCGATGCGATGCCTTAAAAGAAATTTTCGCACGATTTCGGATAGGCGACTAAGACAAGACAACTTTTTAGCAATTTGTGATTTTTAGCCGTACGAAGATGTTACTGTTCAAGAAAAAAGAGAAAGCGTTGAGATGTACAAAAAAGAATGAGTGGACTTTGAAGAAAGGGCGCTGGTAAACTGACTGACAAAGTTATTGATAATTTAACAATAGTGTACTGTGGACTGGCAATTAGACAACATCCAGATTCTGCATAAAAATGAGGGCAGCTATTTGGGCTATTATAAATGTTCAACCGACGCGGATCCACGACACATTTATTGTCCAAAAGGTGTAGACAGCCTGTGTAAGTGGCGCGTTGCAGAAGCCAAGGTTGAGCTTGCTTCATTCATACATGACCCTCTTTTGCAAAAAAAAAAAAAATCAAGATGCTATTAGGCCGATTAATGAAGTTTTTTCTAGAGTGATTTCTTGCAAAGATGCATTGGAAAAAATTGTCAAAACTGAAACGACTCGTTTAGTTCATGTGTGTAGAAACTAGCTCCAAAAGATTTACACTGCGACCCATAAACAATTCAACTTGCTACCTACATTGCCGCAAATTTATTCAATGAAGGTTACTTTTCTGTATTACAAATAATGAATGCGGTGGGAATTGCAGTAGGACTTGATGCCAAAAATTTCGTCATCAATTCTGATCGTCAGCGCATACAACGAGCAGAGCAGAGTATGTCGAGCGCTGCAAAACTTGCTGTGCTGTCTAAAGGGAAGCAACAAATTTTGCAAATGCAGAAGTATGAAGAAGAAGAAGGATTAATGTATGGTGCTGGAATAGCTGACTAAGTGTATGTTGAACTATTTGTAAAAATTTTTGCTGAGAAACTTTGAACGCGTTTTTCTCGAAACATGATTTTTCATATCTGCGTAAGTTCTAGTTCTTCAAGTGTTCAATATATCAACTTAATGCTTTTGGTTTCTTATTGTAAACAGTTTTTATTGGAGGTTATACCTATAATATACTAAAAATTGCAATATTCCACATTTTTATATCCACATACACACAAAAAAGAAATAGAAAATAGTCAAATCAAAGTCCAGGTATCTGCCACATTGTTTGCTTTCGACTTATTTGGTTAAATTTAGGTATAACCTCCAACAAATTTAATATATTTCTAACTCTTCTTTTTATTTTCAATTTCGGATCACTTTTGCGTATGCTAGAACTTACGCAGTTTGACCGTGTTTTCTGTACACATTGCTACCTAGATACAAATAGCGAACGTTATAGTGGTCTTGTCTTTTAAAAAAAATATATTTTTTTAACGTTCAAATTTTAATATATTTATTAAGAAAAAGCCGTATTTCGTATATCTTTTCCTTTGTCTGAAAAAAAAGCTCAAAGTTTTTGGACTTTTCCGATATATATATGTAAACCTCCCCTTAACATACACTGATTGGCTTTTGTTCCCTTCATATGCATACAGGTATACAGACTACTTTTATTACCGATACTATTTTTCAGCGAAATCTAAAGAAAGTCGAAAGCAATGTCAAGAAGAGAGACCTTGCTCGCAATAAAACGCAGCCGCTGTAGGAAAGGATTTTTAAGTTTAACGTCGCTTGTTCCTGCGATTCAATTCAATTAAACGGCCGGAAAAACTTAGAACCGTTAATTTTTTATTCTGCGCTACTGGATTCTTGCTAAACAGTAAATTCGTAAGTCACAACCATATAGCGCTATATAATTTATCGTTGTTTTAGGGTGTTTTTGCTTTCAAGACGTAGCGTATTTTCTATGAATTTATTATCATTTTTCAACCGGACACAATTTAAATTTGCGTAGGATTCGGAAGATATATTTTTTCACTAGGCGTAAATGAATCAAATTTATGTATACTAAAAGCAGTTACAGTTTACGTATGAATTGTTAACGAAACTATTATTGGTGTACAGGAATGTCGTACGGTGTCATCCAAGATCAACAGGAAATGACTTTTATTATTATCTTTTTCTCACAAGTAAAGACCGAAACGTTTAGAATGAGACGGGGAGTCGGTAGAACGGTTGCCAAATTAAAATTATCTTTCGACAGTCTGGAAATAAGGCGTTTAGCTGTTTAGTCAGACTTGTCAAGTAAAATTGTGACGCTAATTACGTTAGAACGAAACAATGTTAAGACAAGAATAGAGGCGCTCTCCGCCATTGAAATAAACTTTTAGCATAGAAGATTATATACGTAATTTTTAATGTATTTAATGTAAAGCTTGCAATGTAGTGTCCAACGTTTAAATTAATCGCTGTATATATATTTTTCATTTAATTTAATTAAGATAAATTGTACAATACAATGCAGTATAACATTAAAAAATAAGGGTAAGGTAAACCGCTTTTACGTCATATTAATGAAGAACTATCTGCTCTACCCCGAATACATAAAGGTGAGCGAAATTGGTTGCCTAAGTGTAGATAGGACAGACAGTATATTCTATACGTAAGAGTTTGAACGAGAAATTTTCCGCTGATAACATTTTCATTTATCTGAAGGACGTGTTAACTTTTTTATATACCAGCGCTTCCTGTGTTATCTGTGCAAGTAATGACTCAAATGACGAGTCCTTAAAAATCGACGCGGCGATGCCCCAGCAAATATATAATCAGATATTACTGCCGCTGCAGATAAATTATTTTTCCCTCGCCTCGCTTCATGCTTATAGGAATTCAATAAGAAATATTTTTCGAAAAAAGGAAAGGAGCAAAATCAAAAATAATAAAACGCTGACTGCGGTGATGGTAGATGTTTTCCATTTGAATTATTCTGTTAATGAGATTATCAATTAATGCAAATTTTTATTGCAATGTTATAGTAATGTCAAGAATTATCCAATATAAATTAAGATGTTGGCGATCGGTAACAAGATTATACGCTGTATCTGTAAATTGATTACAACCTTTATAAAACACAAACTATGCAAAAGAATAGTCTATTTGAATTACAGCATTACCAACCCCATAAACATATGTTTAATATTAGGATAGTTACACAATATTTTTTTGATACAAGGGGCTATTATTCTATAGCTCGCACTTGTATCGATGCGATGATCAGTTTTCAAAATAAAAAAATTACAGTCGAATATATTATGATACACATATCGTATTCTGGCAAAATACTTACATAAAAGCATTTATGATTCTACTTTATAGTGGGTAGCTGATTATCGTCTAGGGGTTTAGTATGGTCATATTTGGTTGACGCAGTCAATAGTGCAAAGGTTATGTAAATTTATTCTAATTTTTTAAACTATGACGGTATAAAATTATGTTATAAAATTCTTTGTTTTAGCAGATTATATTGAAGCAATGAAACACTACATGTATTTTGGGTTGTTTCTTATTTATTTGACGGTTCGCCAATGTGCGCATTGGTTTTTTCAATTCAGTAATAAGGTAAAAACTGAAAAATCTTTCTGAATGTAACAATTTATTATTAATAATTTAGTTATCACATTTTTTTTTGAATATGAAAATTGAATTTATATTTATTTAAAAAAAAATAATTTATTGTTTTATGAAATTAATCATTCTTTAAATTTTCGGGCCATTTTCAACGGTATTTTATAAAGTATTATGTAAAAACAACACAAAATAAGTATGGCCATTGCTTCGACATAATCCGCTAAAACCAAAATTTCATAATAAATAATTTACCATACGGATAAGAAATATTTTGCTACTTGTCCATTGTTTTTAACATTATGTTATAGTATATTTTACAGCAATTTTAACTTTTGCTTTGTATAAATATAATTGTATCTTGAAAATATAAACCATATGTAAAATTGCATTCTGCAATCTTCAGTACAAGAAGACAGCCACAGCGGCACTCTGTTAAAGGGTGCTGGCTGAAGACGTTGACATTCTACTAATCCAGGAACCGTGGATTACTAATGGTAAAGTAGGAGGATTGCAGATTAGGGGAAGGGAGCTGATAGCGGATGCACCTAACACTAAAATCAGAACTTGTATCTGTTTCAGATCTGATCTGGACGTGATGCCAATCATGGAACTGTGTACCGGAGACATGACGGCAGCCAGATTTGTTGGAGCTGATACCAATGCTCATCATGTAACATGGGGTAGCAGGGACAATAATTTAAGAGGTAAGTCTCTATTTGATTATTTATGTAGTACTGAACTTGACTGTCTGAACCGTGGCGACAAACCGACGTTTAGAACGTCGAGGGGGGAATCACTAATTCATATAACTCTCTGCACTCTAAGATCCCAGAAGGACTAACTGGGAGTTCTACAGGAAAGATCTCTCTGCAGCAGCCCGTAATTATCCTGCAAGGATCAGTAATAGTGAGGCACTAGAGTCGGCCCTTGTATGGTTGCAAGGGACCATTCTCTCGTGCTATGAAAACTACTGTCCACTAAGGGAGCGTCGCTCGCCAAGACAGGCTGATTGGTGGAGTAATCACTTGAACACTTTCAGTAGAGAAACACGCCAGTTATTTAACGGGAAACTGGGAAGCTTATAAGGCTAAACTATGTACCTATAACAAAGGAATTAAAGAATCGAAGAAGAAGGCCTGTAGAAATTTCTGTGAGGACATAGAAGGTGTCCCTGACATGGTCAGAATTCACAGGATTCTGAAGAAAGAATCTTCTAATACACTCAGGTCCATACACTGCGGAGGAGACTCTTGAGTACCTTTTCAGCGTGCACCTTCCCGGCTCAGACAGGGTGGATTTTGGTAAAACAGACCAATCAAACGCAATGAGGAGGGCGTCTATAGAAGATTGGAGGAAATCAAACGATATTTTCGAACCTCATCTTGTTCTTTGGGCAGTTGAGTCGTTTGAACCGTATAAATCTCCGGGACCAGATGGCGTGTTTCCAAGATTGCTACAGAAGGCAATTGAAGACATCATGGGGCCCCTCTTGGAGATATTTAGAGCTAGCCACGCATTGGGCTACATTCCCAAAGCTGGAAAGGTACTACGGTTGTGTTCATTCCAAAATCTGGAAAGTACACATACTACCATCCAAAATCATTCAGACCAATTAGTCTCACATCTTTTATGCTGAAGACTATGGAAAAAATTATACCCCTAAACATTACAGAAGGAGCACTTGCGAGATATCCTCTGCATCCTTTGCAATGGGCATACCAAACTATGCCCTGCATAGTTTGGTGGAAGGATTTGAAAGGAGCCTACATCAAAAGGAAGTTGCCCTTGCAGTATTTTTAGACATCGAGGGCGCCTTTGATAACGCATCAACGCCCTCGATTAACCGATCTTTAATGGACCGGAACATTGACCACACGACTAGCAGATGGGTTGACTGCATGCGAAGAGGCAGAGTGGTCTATGCCAATATGCTAGATAAAAATATCGCAATGAGGACCACTAGAGGGTGTCTTCAAGGGGAAATACTGTCACCACTGCTGTGGAAGATCTCGTCAGATCATTAAACGACAAAGGAATACGGATGCAGGGGTACGCTGATGACATTGTCATCGTAGCTAGAGGGAAGTTCCCGGGCGTGATGGCGGGCATCATGCGTAATGCACTGCGAATGGTGGAGGAATGATGCCGTTCACAAGGACTATCATTGTCAGTTAATCCACAAAGTTGGTTGCCTTTACCAACATGAGGAAATTCAATGACCTAGGCGGCATTAAACTGTTTGGGCAGGAGTTACAATTAACCCAGGAAGTAAAATATCTGGGTGTTACCCTCGATGCGAAATTGACCTGGAAAAATCACTTATTGTTAGTCAAAACAACGACCAGGGCTAGGCAACTATTCTGCCACTGCACGATATTGGCTTCCGTGATAAGACCAGCGATAACATAGGGGGCAGTAGTCTGGGGGATGAGAACAGAAGTGTCCTCCGCAGTGAAGCTACAGGGATAGTTTTACAATAAAAAAATATACAGTGACGATCTTACCTTGAATAATTTAAAAGTTTGAATCATAATGTTTATTTTTATTAAAAAGTTTAGAATCTAATCAGCATCTTAAGTAATTTTAAACAGTTACGACTGAATTTAAAGGTTAAGTTGTAACTAGGATTTTGTAAAACAGTTAAGATACCTGTTAATATCCAGTTACTATCTAAATTTGTATTTAATAATACACATTTATTTGATTTACAATGTACGAGTTAAAATTTACGTGAGAATAACTGTGTCTTCCGTAATAATCGGCTATTTCTTTACACAACCCTTTTCTGTCAAACATCATTTGATTTGACGGCAAATACATACCTCGTCCAAGTAGTTAAACGGTCCAGCATTTGTACAGTTTAAATAGTGGTCACACTGTCGAGATGCCACAAAATAATTTTCAATTTGAATACACTCAACGTGTGATTCTATTCAGATATCGTTCTTACGAATCCGTTAACGACCCCGAGATTAAAAATTTATCACGAATATAATTAATTCGATTTCTTTATTATTTTTATTATTACAGTATGTTTCTCCTTTTTTATATCTTCTTTTATGGTTGGGACGATGTTGTATACTTGTTACCACGCCAAAATTCACTTTGTGGCGCACTATTGTTCTAAGGTGTGTTCAATTGTTTCTCTCAGTTGCTTTTGCAACATGTGTGCGAAAACTTTCATGTTTGCTTATTAAAAACAACAAATTTCCTAAAATTAACTACAACCTGTTTCTTTTTTACAGAGCACTCTGGCATTATAACCGAAGGTAACGTTAGTAAAATTATTAGCTCTGATATGCACTGTTAATTTTATCATTTTAGGAGGGAAAAGTACTCGTATTCATGAAAAAGCATACACTAGGTTTTGCATTCATGGTAGTACATCTGTCATATCAATGTCAACAATTTGAAAATTTCGTGACAAAATGTTCAAAGTTGGTTTTATAATGTAGGATAGGTATATTTAGAGATTGATATATTTGTTGTTCTCTACTGCTAAGGAATTTATTTTTTGTTTTTTGACCTCCAGAAGAAAAGTTCATCAGGGCTATGATTTAAGATGGAATAAAGTCCTGAAATATCACAATAGCAAAAGACATTGATTTTAACTGGAAAACCTAGTATATTTCCGGGGCAAAATGAAACTTTTTTTGTGAAAACAGTATTGCACACAATTTTGTTAATCTAACCTAAAAAAAAAACTTCTATCAGAGATCAATTTTGTGCCTTTCTATTTTAACATTGGACGCGCAAATCTTATTACGAATCTAAACAGCCACTTTTTCTTTTTTAGGAGAAAAAAGTAATTTCTGGTCTTCGCCGTCTTCTCCAACAGTCACCATAAAAATCGTGGTATATACGCGAAGTATGCGCGATATTAGCAGTACACATTGTAAATTTTCCTAGCTATTGAGGTTACGTGTAACATAATCAAGAGAGATAAGCAGGCGTTGAGAACACCCTCACGTTAAATACTGGCGTCGAGACTGCGAAGGGAAATGAGGAGACCCGGGGTGTGAGTAATGAGCAAGTCTCTATCTAGAGTGCTCCGAATCGGGATCAATGACAAGTGCAGGCGAAGAGCGGTTAATAGGTGTTTGTGATAACGGGGATGCGATAACGCGACTGGTAAATATACTGGAAACGGAAAATGTATGATCAATGAGGATGCCTAACATTACAGGAAATTATTGTACGGAATTCGCTGCGCACTTCTTCGTGAGTATACGATGTTTATGTTGTTATGATCCCGATTTTATTATTTTGGAAAAGAAACGTTTTACGTCCACATATATACCACTCTTTTCTTTTTTTCTTTAAAATGATTACAGGATGGCAATTTTCTGACAGAAGCCGTCTTTAAAAACCACGACAAAAATTAATAGTCAGATTTAAAATACTTAATAGTACATTGCAAACTACTTTTAAGTAAGTGTTTGTTCACTTTGCTTTGTCCACGTACATAATCCACGTAAATTTTGCTTGCTTATAGAAAAGGATACGATACTCATTTACGAACCAAGTGCGAAAAACACATTTCACATATGAGGCCAGTTTGATGAGCGAGCCAAAAGGCAAACACTTGACTATGAATAAGGTTTGTACAATATTTTTGTCGTCCAGAAACAATTTTGTTTTGCAGGCCAGCAAAAATGTCACCAAAAGTTTGCACATTACATTCAACATGACAGATGTGTAATAAACTGTCATTATGTTGCTATGCAAGCTTGCCAACATGAACTGGTGTCTCCAGTGCAGTTACTCATACTCGCAAACCTGTAATTTGTAGCTTAATGATACAAATAACTACTGTACGAATAACAAATACTTTTGACAATAATATGTTATGATTTATTACGATTAATTCGGTCTATTTGTACTGTCAAACATAGCTGTCAAATATGTATGTAACAACTTTTAACAGTTTAGTTACTTTACGTCTTTAATGTCACCGAGAATGCCAGCGCATTTGCGGTGACATTTCTCGTTCCTTCAGTAACTACCAACTTCTCTTTACGCACTAGTCCATATAATGCTACTTTACGCACAAGCTTTTGAGTGCACCAAGTTGCCTATTATACAATATGAGTACTAAAATTTTACTATAACTTAGGCGTACTGGCCTAAGTCACTTTAACGCATATTTTCCATATACCCATTGTAGTGCGCATCAAGTTGACATTAGTTTTCACGAGTTAATGTTTATTTCTGCACTTCTAAAGTCTTGTATTTTCACAGTCCTATGATAATATCTGCAGGCTATCTCCTAAACCTGTTCATTGGATGTATGTAACGGGAGTAGCTGTGTTCAATTGACGACTTCCTTGATAATTGGAAAAAGTTAAAGCATAAATTTACACGTAGACTTCCACTTCCGCAGTCGTGGTTTACACTATACAGCGCATGGCTTCTGGGTTGAAATCGAATCTTGAAACTGTTTCTGGCCGACGCTTAGTCCTCAATCGTATGGAACATCTTCATTCATGAAAAGCTAAATAATTACAAGTCTCCTAAACCTCGTGCTCCATCTAAAGGTACTACACGGAGCTACCTATTCTAAGTACTATACGGATTCCATAACAATTGAAATGTTGATACTCTAAATAATTTCCCTATGATTATTAATACTAATAACAAAAATATAATGAATCGGTCAGCTATCATTTGTTATTATGTTTGCCTTCTTTAGATATGTCTCGGCATTTCCTAAGAAGTAAGGGAAACTATGGAAAAACCCTACGTAAGCAGGACCTAAGACACAGCCCTAGACCTTGCTACTGATAGCCAACAAATTATTGCTATTATCTTTCTGGTATTGGGAGAAACAGCCTCCATATCCTTTCAGTTTCGACAGCTATGCCGTCTCCAGATGGTTCCTGGGTTCTTCGCACATCATAGAGTTGTTTCTACCTGTATGTTGTTTCATCTTCAAGACTGCTACTGCTGTTGTTGTGAGCTTAAAACTGAAAAGTTAGTGAAGCAATACATGGAGATGAGTTTATAAAATGGTAGCGGCTATGCTTAAGTGAGGAACGTGATGGCTTCAACTAACTTGCTTGGCCAGGTGAAATTTCCAGGTGTTGTTTAGGATATACCGTCAACGTGGTTAAGCTTATTAGGATGTTTATGGATTTTAATGTATTCTCAGATTTAGCGGTTATTATAGTGAAGATTACTGGAGACTTGGATTGGATATGCCAATCTGTAGGCTATGCTCGGCAAGTGCAGACCCAACTACGCGAAACGCCCAAGTACAATATTCATGTTCTGCAACACAAGTGCCCACCGACCGCTTTGTTTCACCAATGTAAAGACTGCCGTACAAGCAAAGATTTCGGTAAGCACCAGAAGCTTCGAGAAGATAACGATCTTTGACAGGAAAGGAGATAGATATAAAAACGGTTTTGATGTTGTTTTTGGACAAGAATTTCCCTATACGACCGGTAACAAGGAGGAGATTGTATTATGAATACGTTGGACCTTCGGTAGATGTGATGCATGGGATAGTTATGAATACTCTAGTAATTAATAACCAAATACCAATTCGCTTGTGGATGTATGTTTGTAAATCTGCTAAATCAAAGGAAATATTTCTTACTATGTAAGGCGAGTTAAATGTAAAACTTTAATAGTCACATTGTATATAACACAGATTCGACAAAATGCATTTGTGGTGGAAATTAGTGTTGGGCAAGTTAGGGAAAGCGATTAAATTTCTATAACGGTTAGACATACTTGTGTTTTGTAGGCTCTCGGAAATCCGCTGACCAACACTACTCCCCTCTGTTGTCGCGAATAAACGCTAGACGTTGCAGAAATGTACTTGTTTCTTCTATCTTGCCCAACACTGGTGGAAATTACAAAAATGCTGTTAGAAGACAAATTGTTCCTGGAAAATCATTTAAGAAGCAATATTTATAATCCAGAAAACTATTAAGGGGAAGAGAACAATGCGACGTGTAATGAACGCTTCGGTTTCTTCAGTGATGAGAGTAATGAATACAAAAAAAAACAATGGAATGTGGAGCTGTCACAAATAGAAAAAGAAAAACAATCCATATACCGAAGCATTGAACGAAACCCATATGAAGTACTCCTGAGCTACAATCTCGAATTCCATGAAAAGTTGTGGAAAGCCAGGCAAATTTGGTCTGGCCAAACGTAGTATCAATAGAAATAAACGGGGGATGTTTTAGCCAGCAACATAACAAGCGTCAATGCGTACACTGAGAGAATGATAGGTGCTAAATTAGACAAACAAAGGCAAATTGTGCTAACAAAATATTAAGTTAACCAAAATGAAAATTAATCCAACAAGAATGACATAATAAATGTTTCATGTTCCCGTGTGGTGGTACCCATCGGGCGCGTTCCTAGGTGGCAGATAGGGAGGCCCAGCGGACCTGTCTCGATTCTGTTATCCTGAACAGATGCCCTGGGTTGAGCGGTTATAAGCCTACCAGACACAATGGCCCAGAGACCTGAGTGGTCTAAACTCCGCAATATGGTGGAGAGTGACTAGGTGTGCCTGAGCGACTAAACCCGCAATATGGCCTAGGTTAAAACCGGTCCGCGGACCAACCTCCCGGCCCAGCTTTAGTGTCGTGGCTTAAGGTTTGCCGCGGGGTTTTACGCTGCCAGCTTCTGTTCCATTGAGTGAACGGTTGCTGTTAAACCATGCTCCCTCTGCTGCTTGTGGACACGTCTCACAGGCGGCAGGGGTGGTTGTCTTGGCTTCACTGTCCGGACCAAGAGGAAACAACCTCAAGGAAAATCTAAATCCTAAGGTGGAGAGGGCCAAGCCTAAGGGATGCGTGGCTGAATAGATGATCAGTTACTATTGGTGCCCACCTGGGGGCAACAGGCGGCACCCCTTTGTATACACGCCTTGTGGCTATAATGGGAGCTCTGTAGGCATCAACGAAATACTTCTTCCGTACTAGTGGGACTAATTATGGAACCTAGAGCAATAAAACCTCAATACTGGAGTCTGAAGAGAATCCACAACGCATGGAGACTGAGAGACTGCAGAAACTAAAACTGTAATAGAATTGGCGAATTGGAAAATCGAAAATATACACAGCGGTCAGGAGACAGTGAGACCGCTGAGAAGAAGGACGAGGCACTCAAGGATGGAAGAGTTCTCTCGGGAGTCATTAGAGAGGCCCTGATGGGCATCATAGATAGGGCGGACAGGGCGCCGAGGGTTGAATCCTCCCGCCTTATAGACGACTACTACGGAGTGATAAGTGCGGAAGAGGACTCGTTTAATACAACGAGAGACTATCTCGCACAAGAAACAAATGGGAAGCTAATCAGAAGTGATGAGCTTCCAAAGCTCATCACTTCTGATCAGCTTCCAAAGCAACAGCGAGTGCTGGCATTCCTACCAGAGACTACGAAGGAGGATCTGACAGTAGGTTTGAAACGGCTCGAGAGGCAGAATCCGGGCCTCAGGATCGACCGATGGACAACCCTCGGTAGTGAGGTCTATTCTCCGATTAGATACGGAATTACTTTGTTGGGTACATCCAAACACGCTGTGGAGGTGTTTCTGGCCCAGAAACGAATTATTAGATGCATTACCAAGATTAGGACATCTGAATCATGCCGCCCTTATTTTATTAAATACAAGATTCTCCCGCTTCCTTGCATTTATGCATGTTTATGATCTTTTATTTTACATATTTGTCAATAAAAATAACTTCATAAAAAACAGGAATGCGCATTCCTATAATACAAAGGGTTGAGACAATTTCAGTCTAAATTTAAATTTAAATTAAGTATTACTAAACTAGCTCCCTGGTCAGTTGGTACAAAGCTTTTCAATCTACTACCACAACGCCTTGAAACTTGTTCTAGAAATAATTTTAAGAACGATTTGCAGCACATCTTAGTCAGTTTCTGTAGTTTGTGACTTATGTAGATGTATATGCATGTGTATATATTTTATTATTTTATGTAACATTGACACATAACACTATCGCCATGATCTATGGTTGAACAAAATCCACTACTGCTACTACTAGTACTACAACTAATCGGCGAGAATTTTATCTTTAATCGTGAGGAATCATGACAATCCAAAGTACACAGATCGAATATTCAAAAGGTATTTTGAATGACCAACGTGAAGCGAATGTTCTACAAATTACATCATGGCCATCCCAGAGTCCTAATGGAACCCTATTGGAAGGGTGGGATGAGCTAGATGGAAGGAAGCGATTTGTTGCTCCTAATTCAAAGAAGTAACTCTGGGACGTTCTGCAACAAGAGTGGAACAATATTCCAAGTGACGCGCTAAGACATTTAATTACAAGTGTTTTCTTGATGAGAAATATATTTAAGAAATAAAACTGAAAAATACAATGTTCGTTAGGCTATAAAAAAATATTTTTTAGCATTAGTTATTCTTATTTCCAGATTTCTGGAAGATTTGTTACTTGGCCAAATTTTTGTGGACGGTAGTGTACATTTATATTACCTGTGTTAGTATCTAATAGCAAAAAATGTGTGCAACTGTGTATTAAAAAATTGTTTGTGTAACAACAATAATATCAATGTTTGTGTGTAGATAGGATGCTGTAATGTTAACCTACCTGTAAGCAAACAGTTTGTCTTTGTTTAATTCACCAGTAGAAATGAGTTATAGCCATGTATTTGTAGTCGTCGACTTTTACGTATTAAAGAGCACCCCTTCGGTATAAATCTCTCCTGTTTAAATGTGGTGTAGACACACTGCGTACAGCGAATGATGTAGAAGAAAAAGAATTAGCATAATCAGAATAATTTTCAGCAGCTGACAGTTTATTTCCTTCTTTTTCTTTGCTCTCCATCTCGCCGCTTTTTACGCTCCGAGGTTTCCGTAGAAAAGTTTGAAGTGTTTTCAATGTTTTAGTAAAGTTATAGCTTTGAAATGCTTTGCATATAGAGAGAGTGGGTAGGATATGTATGCCCCTTTGGAAGGACGAATGGGGGCGGCGGAGTTGGATGATGGTTCGTGAGGGCAACGGGGAGGAGGGCGAGGTGCAGGCGAGTGCCAAACCGGAAGGCACGAAAACTATCAAATATTGAAATAAAATTCATCTCTCGACATCACAAACAGCTGCCACTTGTTTTAAGAGTTTGTGAAATCGGCGACATATTAAAATTCTGCATGGGAAATATCGACTGGCGAATGCACTCATGGAATACGTAACAGTATAAACACATTCTAGCTGTTCGTTTAAGATCCAAGCAAATATTATTCACTGAATCTGTGTTAGCAAATATATTTATTTTATTCTGGTGAATTCAATAATTTAATGATACATAGTTGGGTTACAATAAATTGAAACTGTCAGAACGTGATAATAAATATAACCTGACTTAGGTTAAGATATGTTAAAATGTCAAGACATTAAACGACTTTTTATGAGGTAGTTTTTTAAATTTGTTTTTATTTACCCACATTGTATCTTAAATTAGAAATAATATCGTTCCTTCTTGGCAGTAGAAGTTCGTATATTCAAAAGTAGGTGAAAACTTGCAAATAAAACTCGAAATTAGATCGAGTATGCCTCAAAATATGTATGAGGAATTAAACAAGATAAATATATAGAGTTAGGCGTAGGTATATCAATAAGTGTTCCCAAAAGCAAAACAAAATAATGTTCGGCACTATCGGTATTTTCAGCTATCAATGATCAGACCAACTATCGATTGTTAACGACAGTAGTATCCAGAGCGTATTGTCGTTAACTATTTGATAGTTACCCATGGTTCATATTCATATTTATTTTCATATAATACTGCTACATAGTAATGTACTCGTCAGACGCAGTGTAAAAGAAAAATAGTAACAAATCATGTATCTTGTCAAACAAACACAAATGCAAGAGCCTTCTGTTTCTTGTTTTGCGGCCCAAAGAAAATTATTTAATTTCCGTCTTGGAAGCACTAGTCTTGATGAACACACGAAAGTGACACTAAATCTTCGAAATTTAAGTTTTTAAAGCCATTTATCATCTTATCACATGGAAAGAAGTAGTATATCTGTGAGTCAGCACAAAGATGATAATTAGAATATTCCAAAGCCTTACGAAGTTGAGGTACATGTATGATATACAACAACGGTCCTACAATAGAACCGTACAGGACACCAGAAGACAAGACCAGCCACTCAGATTGTCGCCCATGCAAACTTACAAATTGCTGCCTATCAGTCACACAACTAACTAGAATTGCAATAGCGGCACTGCCTAAACCTATATAATGCAAAACCGCTGGCAACAACTCGTGGCCAACAGTGTCGAAGGCCTTAGAGTAATCAATATAACGACTATTCCATAGGATATGAGGCTGTGGAAGTTAAGTAACTAATATATAGTGAGTAGTTATTAGGTACAGCTTACGAATAGCATATTTAATTAAGCACAGCTACATGATCATATTCTCAAGATGGCTTTTCTGATTCAGATTATTTTCAATTACTCCTTTAAGGCAGGGTGTTTAACATTCAGTGCCTGATTTGCCACAAAGTACACTGCCATAAGTGCTATGTTTTTCATACATTGAGTTGTAAATTGTTACATTGGAACCATGCCCAACATGTCCATTTTTACTTGTAGATTTGCTTGATAGAGACTCTTGTTATAAGGGTTGAATCATCTGCATATAAGATACTTGACTAATGTCACTACAAGAACACGAATTGTATTACTTGATACCAAAGTAATGTCATCCATTCAGTAAATATTGTAATAATATTAATAATAAGTAAATTGAGTTGATTGTAATCGTCAATAAATTTTTAATCTCAGGCTCGTTAAAGGATTCGACAAAACGATATATGAATAGAATCACCTCGACTGTATTCAAATTGTAACTTATTTTGGCACCTTCCAAATTGTGACTTTTCGGCAGTGTGACCACTGTGTAAACTGTACAAATTACTGTTTATCTGCTTGGACGAGATAAGTATTTGCTGCCAAATCAAATGATAGTCAACATAAAAGTATGGTCTAATAAAAGAGTATCAAAGAAAACGCAGATTCTCAGGTATTGTAAATCGTATAAATGTGGATTATCAAATACAAATTTAAATGAAAATTGGATCTTAACAGATATTTTAACTCTTTTACAAAATGTCGTTAAAACTTAATCTCGAAACTTCTGTTCTAATTGTTAAAATTGCTTAAATGATGATTAGATTTTGAACTTTCTCAAACTACACATTATGATTCAAACTTTTAAATTATTCAAGGTAAGATCGTTTCTTTTTCAAAAATTTTGGAATTAATAGACTTTAACGATAAATATGAATTTCTAAATGCTTTAACGAATAATTAAACTAAGTAATATAAATCAATTTGGTATTTTTTATCTAGATTGAAATAGTTTTGATTGTTCTTAACTGTTTTATACCGGTTTAATTTCTGAGCTCTTTTTAACACGCGTCATAAAATGAAGGGTACAGGCCTGTTTATTCCGTGGACTGCCTGCTTATTGTCGGTGGAATCTTCAGAATTCTGTCGTCTGGTCACTTGGAAACGATGGTCATGCTCCTAGCTTCTCTCTACCCTTTCCAGGACTTGAAAATGTCTGGCTGGATGATTTTCTTTTTTCCAGAATAATTAGAATTTGGATTTTCAACACCCACGGTAAGTTATATTCCTGTTTTCAAATGTTCAATTTAATTGTTATAACAGTATTTTCATTAGAATATTTTTTCTTTTTAATTTCTGGTTACTTTTTGTGTGAAATTCTTTTTATTTCGCGTGCAAATTTAATTTGTTATTTTATTTAACAGATGTAATTTTTTTTTATTAAATTATATTTTATTCATGCAAAGCATGAAGCGTAAATTATCTACCATCCGTAGTTTCCTTGCAATTTACTTTTTGTATTAACAGTTGTGAATAGCTTTGAATTGAAATGTTGTGATTTTTAAATTATAACACAGTAAGTACACGTGATACGTATTCTTGATGTTAAACTTCAGTTTGTTGTTACATCACTGAAAATTGTATCTATATTTGCCTATGCAGCATCTTCAGGTGTTAGAATTACAGAATAGACTTTTAGATCATCTGCGTATGACAGGGCTAGACAAGTTAGTGATTTGGAAAGGCGATCCATATAAATTAAATACAATATCGGGCCTAAATTTGAGTCTTGCGGGATGCCTAAAGTTACTTCGTAGGTGTAGGAATGGAAACCGTTGTAACAAACGTATGCAACTGTATTATGTAAGAAGTTATTAATAGGTTTGTTCGAACATGCAGTTCGCGAACCAATCAGACACCGCATTCCAGTTCGTGAGAACTTCAATCTGTTCTCTGATTGGTTCACGCGATCACGCATCGTTCGTGAACTGCATGTTTGAACAGCTCTAATAAATACACATTGACATCGTTAGTGGATGGTCGTTGATGTGTTGGTGGCACTTTTTATACAAGGTGACTTGTATCATTAAAATATGTAGATACCATTAAGGAAATGTGTTTCGAAAATAAAAATAGTTTCTTTATGAATCTCGTTCCGTTTTTATTTCGCATTAATCTAACAGCAAGAGATCAAACGAAAAAGTAGTAATCTTGTGCGTAGTAATGCCCTGTATCTTAATAACTAGGCAGAATTGATCCACCGCGTCTGTGATTAAATCATTAAGTCTTTCAAGGTTTTCAACGAACCAATACTAGGCATCGTGCATACATAGATTGAACAATGATTTTAATTGTATTGACAATAAATTAATTTATGGGACGTCGAAGAGAAAGCTAAATTCAAAGTTGTAACTAATTCTGGAAAATACGATGACTCCATTTCCTTTATGATGTGTCCCCACAACGTTTAGCGAGATGACAGCGTGTTTACCGAAACAGGTGCGAGAGTTGATTAGAGCTTAGATTACTTTCGTACAACTCTGTATCTTTTCGATTAGACCGTATTCCTGAAATTACTAAGAAACCCTTTTCGTGTTCAGATAGTGAGGAGAGTACAGTGATCCTCGCAACGGTCCCTGCGTCGTAGTCTTTTCGGATCTCGCTGTCTGTCAGTTTAAAGCATCTCAAACAAGATGGATGGCGGGGCGAATGGAAATCATGCAGCAGCCGTCACCCCTAAACCGAAAGGGTGCAATTTGGTGGCGACGGAGTAAGAAGAGGGGGCGAGACTCTGTTTTAATAATTTAATTTTTCTATAAGAGCAAACGTCGCGTCGACGGGAACTTCATTAGTTGGAGCAAGCCTTAGGTAATACTTGTTCATGCTTTATGCTGCGCTTATACTAATATGGCGGTAAAATTTCCGTAATAGGTAAGGTGCCTTATATTTTGTATATTAATTATCTTCCGGTGGTTGTCGATGGTAACGTTCAGTGATAGGTTACTATGAAATAATCTGCTTTGTAGTTACTAGGTAGGCAAGATGGGACCACCAGGCATGATGGGGACATCGTCTTATCTACAAAACGGCAGTAAGCATCTGTCAAATAATAGCAGACCTAATATTCACAAGTGCTGTTTTATGTTTGTTGTAATGTAGAAACTTTACTAGTCGTAATAACAAAGTTATTGATGTTTGTGCGTGAACTTTGCAATTTCCAGAATTTCTTTATTGTTTTGATGGTGGGTTCAACCGCCAGTATCGGAAGTATAAGTAAATTTTTTACAACTACACTTTTTTGTGCTTATTAATTGACATGTATTGCATGTATTTTCTATAGTGCGTTATTTGTTTATTTCAAATATTTAATATGTTATTATAACATAACCAGAAAATGTCTTAAAGAGGCAAGATGGGGCTATTGGTATGGGGCAACATGGAGACATCACTATCTTACCCTTCAGTCTGGTCCGTTATGACTGGATATAGTTGGATATTTAAATATAGAATTAAATCGTCTCATTACTTGCAACAAGGTTCCCGTGGGTACAGAAGAGAAGAGAATGAGTATGAGGTACCACAAACAATTCTAGAAAGGAAAGTGGAAGAGGCGCGTCAGCTTGCTGGACCTCTCCAACCTAGGAAATAATTAGGCTAAAAACACTTTTTTCCCCTAGAAGACGAGACACAGTTAGTTACATATTTAAAAAAAAAATGAATTGGGTCTCTTAGGATTAACAATTCAAGATTTGAGAAACCTATGCTTATGTTCTGCAAAATTGGGGAAAGTTCGTTGTTGAACAAATGCAAAAATTGCAAGAAAAGATTGGCTGATTTGTGAGATGTAATATCCATTATGCTTTCTCGAAGACATAATGCCTATTTCTCATGTTAGGAATGAAGTACAAGTTCAATCAAAGCGTAACAAGAGAAAGGTAACAATCCTTACAAGCACTACGTATAAAAATCTGCTACAAGAAAATGGAAGTCTGAGAATCCCTAAGGCCGCTAGAAGTGCTGAGGGAGTGTTAAAGAAAAAAAAATGACGAAGAAAACAGAAGAGACCAAGAAGCCAAATTTTGTAAGGAAAACAAAGAGTAGATTTTTAGAAAACGTCAAGGAAATAATCAAGTTCTTCTGTTAAGGAAGCTGATTATGTCTACGTCTACATGCCTCAGAAAGTGCGGTGAAGATACCAAAGAGGAAGTGTGGCGAGGGGTACATGGAGGATGTGCGAATAATGTGGATGAGTTCGTCTTCTATTGTCTCAAGTGTGAAGCTCAAGTTTAATATTCTTATCGTTATAGTATTTTTTATTTTATTTTATTTTATTTTAAGTGAAGAAATAAGCAACATAAGAAATTTATGTTACAACCCATTCTTATTTACATATTTATTTTAAAAATGTTCTCACAACATCAGGAGTATCCATTGAAAAATTGTAAATACATCCATCAGCAGGTAAATGTTTAAAGATTACAACAAGCCTACTTAGAACTTTGCGTATCAATTTGCAATTCTGATGCAGTGTTCTAAAACTTAGTGTTCCCATCTTGCCCAACCTTCCCCTACAGAGCTAGATTAAGTCAATATGCACTGCAACGTATCATCTGCAAGTATCTTATTTCAAACAGTTGGATCTTTGCATTTGATGTTAGACACAGATAATCCAATAGTAAATAACTGCTACACGTACCTATTATGTAAGTCTCTAAAATAAATGAGATTTTTGTAAGTTTAGAGTATTGGTTTCAGTACACACAAATCTTGAGGGATGTCTAAGGCGTCGGCGGATGTAATTATTACTGTAATGCTGTAATCGTTGCACTCTGTAGCATTAGCAGAAAGTTATATAGGGATATTACTGCTCACTTGGAAACATTGAGAGTTGGGAGAGAAAAAAAATGTGATTTTTATAAGTTTGGGACTTAGGTTTTTGGCATAAGTAGCAGCAATATGTAATTTTCTGGGATGTCGAAGATGTCCGTGAATATAATTATTATTATTTTCATGCTAATACTATCCGTTATTTTTGAAGGATATTGAGAGTTGAGAAAGAAAAAAGAAATCTTCCAATTTGGCTACGTGTGAGTTCATACTTATAGTAAAATAAATCGACAAAATGATCCTTTCTCACAATCTTAGTGTATTGAATTAATTAGCTATTAGTTTCGGGAAAAAACTCCAATTTTCAGGCTAGAGATATTTAGGTAGAAAAGGAGATGTCAAATATATGAATTAAAAGCTGTAAAATACCATAGACTATATGATATATTTTCGGGAAATTATACGGAACAATATAACAATTTGGTTGTATGTACATTTTAACATATGCGTCCGCCTAAATTGTTATATTATTTCGTATAATTTTCCAAAAATATTGCATATAGTGTATAGGATATGGTGTTTTTACAGCTTTTTATTTATATTTGACATCTTCTTTGCTGCATAAATATCTCTACCCTGAATATAGGAGTTTTTTTCCCGAAATTAGTAGCTAATTAATTCAATACACTGAGATTGTAAGAAAGGATCATTTTGTCGATTTATTTTACTATAAGTATGAACTCACACGCAGCCAAATTGGAAGATCCAAATTTTGTTTGCTTGAATAAGATCATAGACAATATAGGTAGGTCCTCCTCCAAAAAAATTATTTGGCAGGGGGCGAAATAGAGACGTGAATTCAAAAGAGAATTTTACATAAAATAGCAAAATAACAATTGGTAGGCAGCAAGCTATGTATTAAAATTAATTACAACTGCGAATGATATATTTTCTTGAAGATCATGAAGAATATTAGAGAATAATGCATAGTTCGTGATTTTAATTAATTTTGGTATATATTCATCTGCTTTTCCGGTTTTTTCAGGCCAGCATTATTTAATATGGATATAATAAGTATCGGTATGCTGTTTGCGATGATATATCGATATATGAAAAGCAAATTGCTATACTTATTTTTGATGCAAAGAGCTACTTGCGTCATGAATGAATATTATATCAGTAACTTTGCCTAATGCTTTCCTACCGCAACACAATTATAACACAAAATTTCTTACAAAAGGCAGAAACAGTTTTAAGTAGATATGTCTTTATATGTAGGAAAATTTCTGCAAGAACTTACCAAAAGTAGCAGTAGTAAGTTATAGCTGCTGACGCAAAGTAGCTGTTTAACGAATCACTTAGCAATCTTTATTTATTAAAAGAAATAAATGGATATAAAATAAAACACTATATTATCAAAAATCAAGTATATTCAATACGTCAAAGGAGCACAAGAACATTACATTATTATGTACAAATTGGAAATTCGTATGTAATTACTAAACATAACAATAATAATAATACGTTGGACAAGTAACAAAATTTTTGTTACA
Source organism: Protaetia brevitarsis (assembly GCA_004143645.1). NCBI lineage: Eukaryota > Metazoa > Arthropoda > Insecta > Coleoptera > Scarabaeidae > Protaetia > Protaetia brevitarsis. The sequence goes on along the minus strand of RXPK01000944.1, from coordinate 86,521 downwards.
TTACTGTACATAAATTTGGAAATAAAATGTGAAGCATAAATATACAATAGTGTACATAAAGAGTCAAATATTTCTTATAACTACATTTTACTTGCTAAACCTATATAATTCTGCAAACAGAAATTATTTATTAGTCAAGGATCACACAATCAGTATATAAGTATATAAATTTAAGTATTTTACATTCAAAATATATTAAATTGACTTAAGTAATTTACGAGTTAAAGGAAAGTCTCTTAAGTAATAGTCTCTTATTCATTACATGGCCCTCTGCGATCAGTCAGATTTCTTATGTAAACAGAATGTTTTTACAAAGCGGTGAAGTTTGGTGCAGCCTCTCCGTTTTCAAACTGATTTCCCATCATCCAGGATACATTCGCACTGGGTTTAATTTCACCGGTAGGGGAATTATCTTCAGGGACAACAACATTGTCGTACAACCTCTCTTCAACCTGCCCAAAGCTGCTGTTGTTGTAGTTGTTACTGTAGGTAACATATTGGTTTGGTAGTTGACCAGGATAGCTGGCGAAGGAACTTGTGTAAGCCGATCCAGGAGCATAACATAGCTTGGAAGGATCTTGATTATAATACGAAGATCCATTGAGTTCGTAGGGCGGCGCTTGCGCAGCCAATCCGTATTGATAACCGCGATTATACGATCCAATGGCCGCCTGATGCGAAAGTGGACGATCCACAATCATATGATTTCCCGTAAGATTCAATTTCGAAGAAGCGGAGCCACCGGATGAACTGGAATCAGGCGATGATGGAACGTCGGATGGTGGAGATATGCTGCCCTTGATTTTCAACTCCTTCTTAAACTTCATGCGTCGGTTTTGGAACCAAATCTTGATTTGCCGCTCTTCTAATTGTAAAGATTGAGCGATATTTATCCTCTTGGCACGGCACAGGTATCTGTTCTCCGCAAAAGCGCGCTCTAACGTTACTAATTGCAGAGAAGTGTACGCTGTACGTGCTCTTTTCGCAGTACCGTTGCTGGGAATCGGCGTAGTTTTGGGATTTTTCGGTCCTGCAACAAAATAAATATATGTTAATTGCCATATTCTATTCGATGGACAAAAAGATGCGGTATTGATGTGAACGGATGAGAGGGTACGGACGAACGGAAATGAAACGGGTCTATTTTTCAAAGTCGTTCTTTCATCGACGTCTTTAAATTTCCTAGCGTCCGCATTGTAAACCGAGGCATAAATACGGAGGCTCAAACGTTCTATGCCGGATAAGTCAATAAGGGATAACGCCCTTACTATGGGGGAGAAATAGACCTAGATATCGTTCGCGAAGACGAGTCAAGGTTTATGAATAAAACAAAAGTCAACAAACTGAATATATGTATTCATGTATTATTCGGTTTATTGTGTGGTTTTAATCAAAAAGAATTAAAATAACTGATTTTTAACTTGATGATAGTACGTATATTTTATAAAACATATGTTTACCACCAAGCTAATAATAATTTTATAGTCTAGAAAATGATAATTTTAAACTTTTTAAACTAATACTAAGCATGACGTAAAATATGTGATTTATTTTGCAATTCATTATGCCAAAAAGAAATGTGGTAGCCAAAGTAATATACCACATATTTGAGAAACTAATTTTACTTTTTCTTGGCCAATATAGAATTAATTTGGATTTTGCTTTCGAATTAAAAAAAAAAACAGAAACTGAATCATTAATGTTCTTGTTTGTTCATAGTACTTCACTAAAATGAATATCTTTTATCACTGACTGTGAGTTGAAAACACAACGAAGACCTCCCTTAACTTCTATTTGAGCAACCCATTACGTGTTAAAAATATTGAGACAGGCAATTTGAATATATACATTAAATATAAGTAATATTGGTATATTTAGCAGAAGTTGAGACATACATACAGACATACTTGAAATTGATGTTTGATACTGATAGGATATTAAATTACTTTCTTACAGTTTTGCAACTTTTTTTTGTCAAATGTCGGTTCTAGTTCAATTTAAGTAATGCATTTAAGGTAGAAAGGTTAAATATGTATATGGGTTTAGTATCACGAAGATAATGTGATTAATCGCAAGGGCGCAGTCATAAATATAGCAATAATAAAAATATTTTATTTTGTGTTTTTAAGGGATAGAAAGCAGTCTTATTGGCACTCATAGATCTCTTAAAAGTAAGATAAAATTGTCGTTTTACAATGCGTCCTTATGAAAGTTTCTCTTGTACGCTTGAAGATTTACGACGAAATAAATTATTACAGTACATATATATCATTCTGCTTGTGTTGCCATTTAGGTTTTTCGATGTTTTTAATGGTACACTCTATATGGATGATCTAGCTTACAAGAGCTGTAGATAGTTAACAAAAGACCGTCTTTGCTTTACTTTTTTTTATAAAAAGAAACTAGACTAGCGCCATTGAAACTCAATGCAAAATTTATATTGTTACAGAATGATGTGATTTTACGTGGCCGTACTAGAACGTCGTATGAACGATGGATTTTCAGCGATACAATCTGCCGTCCATCCATTCTGTAGTAATAACAGGAAAACGATGTAATCTGTGCTTACATGTCTTAGTAAAGCTTTACACTTTGTACTGTTTTTATCTGCCTTATTAAAATTTCTTCCTTTACCCTAAATAGCATACAAATCTTACTATACTACTTTCTTTGTACGATTTCACAACACAAAAAGTCAATAAGAGTGCACATTTGGGTGATACGTTTGCGTCATACGAACTGACGTCAAAGGAGGACATTTCTTATTTTGGATTTGATTATTTTTTGCGCGTCAATTGCCTAATTACACAACTGTTATATATTTTAAAATAAATGTACAATTAAAATGGTTATGCTGCCTCCCGTGCAATGATGCAAGAACGATAGTAGTAATAAGTGAAATTCATATGAAGCATGCAACAGGCGGCCAGTTTCAACAGCTCTACTTTACTGCCATATTCTCACGTTTTCCCTACCCCACGGGACGACACAAAGCTCAGGCATTACAAGATTGTTGTTTGCCATAATCCCGGGAGTGCTCTAAACATTTTACTGTGCGGTTCCGACGAGCTACTGCGTGCGGCTTGTTACGACCTACACCTACCCACTGCCGACACCGATGGCACGGCGTTCGTGGCGACACCGTCTTGAATTTTAAATTAATTATATTTTTAAAGGATCTAAAGCGTAGTGGAGGGCTTTTTCTCCGCGACTGAAAGCGGCATATTTCGAGAACCGCTAGATAAACACCCGATTGTTGAACCTGTCCATCAACGTACAAGTGGGGTTGGTTACATGGCGGCCATATTGTCTGCATCCCTTGACAGTTGACGAGGCCTGTCACTGCGTACGGCCATATCCCTTATCACACTCGTGTCACTGTAATTTCAATAACACCGCTCCTCGTCGTTTCATAGGAAAACCCCATTTTCGAAGTTCACAAATATGTACGACCGCTCATACTTAATACCTATGTGTGTATATTTCGATTAAATAAGGTGAATGTGCTGTATATATTTAGCGTAGGTATCAGAAAGAAGTTTGAAATTTTGACACCGGTAATGTCTACCTACAGGTACATACATTAAAAATTATTTCGAAAATACACGCTTGGAAAATTTTAGACAAAAGAACCGAAGAAATTCTTATCGCGAAAACTGGTATTTCTACTTCGACGATTTATCTTGGAATTTCTGTTGGGTAAGCAGTAGGTACATACATGCATACGTTGTATCGTAAAAGCGTACTCGATGCGCGTATATACATACGTAAATAACGTACAAAATAGAAATACCGGGAAAACAGATAAGATCGACACGCGTGACTGCTTCGGCTCTCGTGTCAAAAGGAACATGGCGGAATTATCCTCCATTATTACAATTACAGGCGAATTGATTCGACTCTGGGAAGAGATCGCGTGACATCCATATACAAGTCCCTGCTCGGCTATTTGTCGTCTGCACAATATCGTACATATAGACGAAAGGTGATGTTAAAAACACAGGTTCGGTGATGTTCATATATTTATTTACTATGACGAAAATAGACGCCAAATGTAATATTTGTATAAAAAATAGCTTGTAAAAAAGGAAAGACTCGACTAATTCAATTCTAATAAAACGAAACAAGAGGTTTGTAAGAAGTCCAATTGAAACTACGACAACTTTATTAATTACTGGCAAGAGGTGTTGGTAAATTGTCTCCCCACAGATAGTATGAGAAAGGGTCGGACTTAATTGGTGTCACAAATAGGTAAACTACCTCCCAAACCTTTATCATGGTAAGCAACATCAGATGAGATCGTTTTTCTGCTATTACTATAGGATGGATGTACGGCAGGTTGTATCACTGAAAATCGCTTCTAACACCCAAACGTCCACTTTTATCGACTTCTGGTGTTGTAAGATCGTACAAAGAAGTAGTATAGTAAGATTATAATATAATGCTGTTTAAGGTTGGTAAAACCAGAAAAAAAAGAAATTTTAATAAAGCAAATAGCAACAGTACAAAATATAAAGTTTCACTAAGATATGCAAGCATCAGATGAGATCGTTTTTCTGTTATTACCATAGAATGGATGGATGGAAGGTTGTATCGCTGAAAATCCCTTCTATCACGACCGCGTAAAATATAATATACAGTGTGATTGTGATGGACTTCATGTGTCCAGGTGCATGATTACGAAAGATACAAAGAACACTTATTAAGTAAAAATATTGTACAAAAGATGAATACTACTACATAGTAGCAAAAGAAAACGACACAAAAAACAAAAGAGCATTGTAAGCAAGAACATTCTTCAAATAAATGTATTTTTTAAGCATATTTATTTTTCAAGTAGTTTCGAATGCTTTAGAGCTATTAAACGTATTTATACTTGTCGTACGTCTTGTTTTTATAACATAAAGGAATTATGTAAAGATCGGTAGGTAATATCTATAAAACATATAATTGTTACATTCATGACAATTTACTTCATGTAACTAATTTAAAACCACTAAATGTTAGTTATAAACGCACAGGTTTGAATGCTTTTTTAAAACAATCAAAGAAGCTAGTTGCAATTTTTTCCTTATACAAAGATATCACGTTAGAGACTAAACCAGGAAGAGGTAAAATCCCAACTTTATGTAGTTCCTCATTATATAATATTTCAAACAAGAAAAAGATACCCACGTGATACATGTGTTTTAGTTATGGCATATTTAAACCTCATAATAAACAGTGTACAAACTTGCATGTTAATTTTTAATAATGTGTCCAACTTATACTTAACAAACTTAGAAAGTCTGTAAATAAGAAAAAAAAATGTTCGACCTCTTTTTAAATTGAAAATTCTCTAATCTTATCATGCAATGAATTACATAACTTTAGATAAATTTTAATGTTTTAGATAAACGACGTCACTAGGTATATAAATCCTATATTTATTCTTCATTTCTTACTTTGAGGAAGTATCTACGTAAATGTTTAAAGCAAGAGAATACGTGAATGTAACCTAGGAGTTTAGTGCATTATTAGATTGGCTATATGATAAAAGACAGTAATAACGCCCGTGGGAAATATTCAGGTGGATCTTTAATGTCTTCGGACACGAAATTTTTATCGCAACGAATAGAGAAAATAAGTAAAGAATATCTAATGAAATACATCGACATTTGTGCAGGGTATTGATATCTATAATTAAAAATAATTTACTGATTGTATGGAGACGTTTCAATATCGATTACTAAGGTATGTTTTTCTTCAGGAGAGTGTATTATAAAACAAAAAATAAAATTGGAGATAACATTTAATTTCAAATAATGTAGGAGTTTTTAAAAATTATTTTTTAAATAAAGTGATTATTAATCAAGCAAATAGGATTTCTTTTAGTGGAATTGCAAGATAAAATTACTTGCAAAAGCAATGGCCATATCATATATAATTTGCACAATTTGCTGTATCTTACGTTAATTAAATAAAAAAAAAAACTTACTTTGCGGTGGGCTGGGCACCGGTAGTGTCGAAACTGTGTTTTGGTACATGCAACTGCTAAATTGTGGTTTCTGGTCATGTTCATGCGGTTGTTGCATGTTTTCCTGTAATTGCTGCTGCGGAATCTGCATATCTTCCATTTGCGTTTGCTGGATACTAAGCTGGAAATTCACCATGGCCGGGTCAAGTGCTTGTAGATTTTGGTCCCAACTCAAATTGTCCAACTGTGCAAATTAAAAAAAAAATGCGTAAAAAAATATTCCCTGGCAGCTTATAAATTTCCTTTTTAATCACACTTACCGGTTGATTTTGATCTAAAATTCCATAGCCAACTCCGCTTATCGCTTCGTTATTGGGAAGATTATTTCCTTCGTCTTTATCGGGCTCCATGTATTGCTGATACTGAACATTCGGCGTATCAGAAATTGGTGACAGCTGTTGTGTTTGGTCTCGAGCAAGTCCTAGGACCGCAACACCGCACTCTTGATTTATGCTATTGAAAGCCATTCAAAACTGCTTCAACTATTTCCTCGCACAGAAGAAGTTCACCTTGCACGAGCACGATTTCACCTACACTGGTTTGTTATCAACTGATAAAGGAATTCTTCGATCTGTTTCTTCGATTTGCGCGATTCCCTTATAATCCCTTCCGCAAAATTTCGTCCCCGTATGCGAACTTGTTCAGCCAATCACGTTAGAGGACTATATCACTTAAGAGTAAACAAAGGATTAAGCCGAGCCCGAGTCAATGCATGGGGTAATTAACGTAATGACACATTACCTAATATTTTCACTAGAATAAGATTACTTATTGGATAGAAATAACGTAAGTAAGTTAACATCTTATAGAACAAAAATTTCCATATTTGGAGTAGTTTACATTTATCCTTAGGCATATATATGCCGATACGGCCGGCCATTTTTGTTTTTGCTAGTGCTGCACTAGATAGCATTAGAATAAAGTAAATTAAATGATAATACAATAATTGATAAAGAAGCAACTGTAGAATATAAATGTTACCCATGTTCCCAAAGCTTGGAGTTATAGTGCTCACTTCTAGCCAGAACTTCTAGTATTTATATACTACCTATTCTTAATGAGATTTACTGTTTGGTGGAACCATTAAAAAGTAATAATTTACATTGATTTACCTAATTGGTCACATAATAATTCATTAATATGAATTTACTAATTATAAACAAACAGTTTCTAATATTATTGTGGTTATATTTTCTTTTCATTAAAACTAAATAATTACTACTATTCAAAAAATGTCATTTTCAATTTTAATTATACGTTTAAAAAAAGCCAAGTTCAGCATGAGGTATATACAGTTAAAGGAAATAATGTGCGAATGAAGCGGTTTTGTATGTGGTATGAAATAAAGAAGAATGATTTGAAGATTAATTTGCTAGTTAGAGATTTAATTATACCTATATTAAACTCAAGAAAATGTGTAAATTCACTCTGAAAAAGTACAGTATTAAAATACCGGGTGATGGAATGTAGCAACAGTAAAATTAAACTATTCACACACTAAAAAATGTTTGTAATTCCTGTTCAAAATTCCGGTAAAGTACAAGGTAAAGTTACCAAAAATTGGGAAATTTTATGTAAAACATCAGGTATATTTTTTATTTTTTTACCCTCTACGTTACCGGAATTTCAAACAGGAACTGCAAACATTTTTCATATTGTATATTTGTCCTTTGTGTTTCAAATGCCAAAGACACTGAAATCTCTTTCTGTTTTTTTTTTTTAACAATAGATTAACACATCGTTACCCACAATTCACAATAAAACAATAACATTTCCGAAGAAAATTTAATTCTGCCGGTGCCCTAGTAAGTTTGGCCGTTGTTGCCATTGATTTTAGGAGTAATTTTACAATTTTTTCTTTGAGCATTTGCAAAAGCTCATTACTTATACATCTTTTTCATGATGTATGTCATTAAACTTATAGTTGAATTATTCGAATAATTTAAATTTAAATGAAAGTTTATTGCATATTTTGCAAATCTCCCTTAGGGATTTATTTATTCAGTGTTATATCATATTCGTTGTTAATATACCCATATGTTCTCAAGCAACGGAACGATTGCTGTATGTGTAATTTCTTATTGCAGTGGTCGCCTATTGCAATACATAATAGAAATTTAACTCTTAACACACCTTTGCATAAAAATCACACAGTAGATGTGTTTCATATAGTAAAGTAAAAATATATATTTTAAAAAAAATATAATATAATATAGTGTAATTAATATACAGGTTGATTATTTTATAATCGACACCAACCAAGCAACATTTATGTCGAATTAAAACTTAACTTACTATAAATATGATACAATAAAATTTGTAAATAAAAAACTCAGGAGCTTTTGAACACACAATCTCTTTATCTACAGAATAGTTACCGAGGGGCTGCAGAATGGATACACTTATTTATGTATAGGGTGATTCACGGAACCCGTCCATTAAAAGTTTTTGACTTTGATGACAATGATATCTCGCTTTTGATATTTTGGAGTTAAACATAGTTTGCTATGATCTTTAGGAAAAATAATTTCATCTATGTCACTATGCACTTTCGATTACATGGAAAGTCATAGCCAACTTTGATATTTTAAATAGAAACCTATATTGTTTAGTGCATTTTTAGGTTCTAGGAATGCTAAAGCCAATTCTATAAAACATCTACTTACCTATCGGTTCCCGTTTCCCAATTATTTTGGCTTTTGTGAAAAAAAGCTCAAAAAAATATGATGCTGTAAATGCGCATAACGGCTATAGGTACAGTAAAAGATAGAGAGTTTTTATGTTGACTGCGGAGGGTATGAGTCCCTACTATTTAACCAGGGAATAAAAAAATAAACAAAATTATACAGGCTGTCCCATAATCTAGGGTTGATTTTGGGTAACTTCTTAGTACTAAAAGTATTTGTTATTCAAATGGAACGCGAGTCATGTAGAATTGAATCCTCTATCGAAACGCTATAGCTGTTCTTATACCTATCTCTAACACTTCTTTTAGAATTAGCGATTTTCAGAAAATTGAAAAAGATTATATAATAATCGCATAACTGTCGACAGCGGCCAGCAAAAGCAAATTCATTTTAAATATTTCCGCTGTCTTTTCGATGTTTTAATATTGCCTATTATGAGATCATGCACAGAGACTGATGAAGACACACTTATTGTCGAAACTAGTAGCTGGAATCATTTGATCTAATAGTAAACAAATAAAAGTTAGTAAGTGCTATCATTTATTCTTAATACGTAATTCGAATTACCCAACTATCTGTATTTTAAATGTGTATAAGTTTATGCCGAAACAACAAAGCACGATACAACGTGGTCATTCTTAAGCAAGCGAAAAGAATATACTTTTTGACTAGTAAAAATTGCACCATTTTAAGAGAAAATTGTTTTTTTTTTTAAGCATAGTTGGAAAGGTACTATTTACAAAGGCGAAATATATAGCATCCAATATTTATGTCACAGAATGTATCATATCAATAGTATTATTATAACAAAATTTGAGGGTTAAGTACACCAAAAAATTTAGAAACACCGAGTACCGTCTCGTTACTGGAGAACATATCAGTATATTGAGTCTACATATTTCTGGAGCGTTGGTACAGATTTCACATAAATCTAGTAGCATTTTATCTGTATGTCCGTTGCGATTGTGATTGTCTGGTCATCAATAAGCAAATACAAAATTCCTCATAAATTTTTAAACCACCGGATTCTATTAAAGCGGTAAGTAATTACGTCTGTATGTTATGACATGTATGCTTTTAGTTGCTATTCCACGAAGCATTAGGTTTGTTCGTTTTGGCACTAGCGTCAGGCATCGAAACGCAGCTGTAAACATTCTGTCATTTTGATGACAAAACGAATAAGCAATCAGAAATCTAAAGCTGGAGTCAATTTAGCGTTTCACGAACAGCTTGCGTTTGAAAATTTTACGCGGTGTTACTCGGCTAGCGTCGCTCGCGTTACGACGCGGTGCACCAAAACGAACAAACTATCAACTTCAAAGGTTATTCAAGAGTTGTCAGATATCACCCTGCAAACAATGATAAAAATTGCTATTTCGCTTAGAAACAACAAATTTTCTGTAAACAGTAAAAGATATTTATCTAAGATGAGAATACAAAATATATAAACTGAAGGCATTCCATAAATTTATGCGAAAGGATGTAAATAACTTTGATTATTTATCTATTCTCTCACTGTAAACAAAAAATAAATTTCTTAAATTTTGTTTTTCATGTATGGATATTATTTGTTTTCGAAAGCTGTTTGTTATGAATCGGTACTGAGAATGAATCATCAATAATTAAATAGTGCTGGATGTTTACTAGCTCATATAGGATTTGTTTGTGTGGTTATAGCGCTGTAGGAATACCTTGAATATTAACTTTACAATTTCATGCATATACAGACACATGTAGGTCATATAAATGTAATTGTACAATTTAGACCCTGATATTGCTCAAGCATTATCTTTATTACTTGCATGATATGATAGATTTCCAGTTTGGCAGGATTTGTAAAGCTTTCCTGAAATCGATGATCGTCGATCGTCGATTTAAATAAATTCGTGTAAAAGAAAAATCTCAATTTTTTTTAGGGAAAACACCCTACACATTCTTCATGCAATGTCAAAGTTTTTGTAGTCCAGCTCAAACCAAATCAAGGTTATATAAAATTCTCCTGCACGATAGACTTTATATTTTCCTTTTATTTTAAAAATCGTTACTGGTAATAACAGTAATAGTATTATCCATATTTGTCAAATAGAAACAAATTATATAAAAAAAAGAACCTTAAAATTTTAAACTTATGATATACAAAAAAAAATTGGCAATTAAAGCAATGAAACATTAGTAGCCCATCTTAAATTTAATATACATACTAAGGGAAAGACTTATTCATATTTAAAAAAAACCATATATTTGAATTTGATTGTCTTAGGTAAGAGCAGACTTATTCTAAATGATAATGCTGTTATCCTTTGTTATTGTTCGGACCCTCTATCCGAATCTTCTATCCGAAACCTCAGATCCGAATCCGCTATCCGAAACCATGTATCTGGTACAATAATGACTTAGATTTGTTGAACACCTCTGTAATGCAAAGTAATTTTATTTAATAGAGTTAAGCAATTTTAAAAACTACTGCACTTTTTTTCTAAATAAAATAAGTTCGGTATCTTCTTTAATATACATTGTAAAGAAATTTTGATTTTTTTTTGCAAAATTAATGAAATGATAGCTGCTTATGTATCTGTTGCAAGCACTTACTACACTTTTAACGTAGTTTTTCTTGTTAAACAGGTTTCCTAGGATCCGGATATATAGATAATTTCGGATTTATTGGATACCTACAGCACTATTAAATGACGCATGTAGTTGTATTCACTTTGTTGTGACTATCGAATAATTTATTTGGACGCCAATAATTTACGAAAAGTAATGGTTTCCTAATTTGAACATTTAGCATGATATATGTATATTTTCAAACAAAAGTTAAGTACCGTTCACCAAATATTACTTTACTGTAGCAGTCATCAACTTATTTTAAATATATTTGTTGATATTTAATATTTATTATACATCTAAAACAACAGTACTTGTTCGGTAATGTATGGCTAGGTAGTGCCCAAAATTAATACTTGTTTCATATTATCACAGCTTGTTATTTTCAAATAAACTTATCTCTCAGTGTAATTTTTACCAGGTTGATAAAAAAAAATCATTGTCAGCACCAAGTCTTCGACTTTGCGAATAACTAAAGTTGTGCTGATTTAATAAACATAATAAATGTTCGATTATATAAGAAAATAACATTAAAAGTTGTTTTGGGATAGTAACGCTATTAAAATTATAATCGCGTACTTTACCTTCATGCAGACAAAAATGAAAAACAAAATGCAGATTACGGTAAGATGTAAAAAGTGAAGATTTACAAGCATAAATCGTAGATACTTACAGCAAGCGTAAACTAAAAACAATTGGAATTTAAAAAACCTACTACTCCTAAATCTCAGATACAATATTGTGTAGTAACCAGTATCTACTTTTTTAGTGTAGGCGAGTACTAAGAGATCTTTAAAGCCGCTCCACGGGCGCAATATTATCAATACCACCGTCACTAGTTCCACAATAGCAATTAGGTACCGTCAAACGGAGTTAAGTGAATCAAAAATATGTATAAGTTGTTCGTTAATATTTATATAACCTTTGAGAAATTAATTTTTGAACAATAATCAAAAGTTTATTCATTATTTACTCAACAAAATCAGCACTTGTTACTGCTGCAGAATAAATATGCTACCATTTTTTTTGCCAAAGCGTGATTCATTTTGCCCCATACATTGGCGTAAAGTGAATCAGATGTATAAATATTATATCCGTTTCACTTTTGAATGGTTCCAGGTAAAATGAACCATATTAAACTTTTTTTAAGGTCTGATTTAGTCAAGAAAAGTTAATTTAATCGAAAAAGTCGAAAGAAAATGGACTATAACGTATTACAAAAAAAAACATTATTCTTTATTTACTTCCATATCCTTTTGAAGAAACATTTAACCCGAATATTTCTTCAAAATGCTCCTAAAAGCAGTGCTGAGGAAAAAGAGTTGAAAAAAACAGAAAAAAAAGAATAAATAACTAAAAACTTAAAACAATCTTAATGCCTATCTAATTATGTAATATCGAAAAATCCTCTTTACTAATAATTGCAAATATATGTATATGGTCCCCTTTTTCTAGAGGAATCTTTATTAATAAATTAAAAATAGCTAAAATCAAACCATTGCATAAGGGGTGGTCTATTTCGGCGGTTGAGAATTATAGGCCAATTTCATTGTTAAGCACGTTCTCAAAAGTAATTGAAAAATTAGTAGCAAAACGATTATTACAATTTCTAGGAAAATTCAACATTTTGAATAGCAATCAGTACGGTTTTCGTAAAGGTCGTAACACTATTTCTGGAATTAACAAGTTTGATTGCATATGACATTGATCATGGTAATGCGTGTGTTGAATATTTTTAGAATTGAATAAGGCTTTTGATCTTGTGAATCATGAAATTTTGTTGGTATATAATTATGGTATTAGATGAATAGCCTAGAATTGGTTTAAAGACTACTTGAATGAAAGATTACATTACGTGGAGGTAGATGGAGCACACTCACATTGTTTATGTGCTAAAAGAGGTGTACCTCAAGCGTGTTCTGGGACCTCTCCTGTACCTTTTGTATGTAAATTATTTAGTGAGACCAGATACCATTTTGTTTGTCGATGATACGTCAGTTCTTGTTTGTACAGAAAATGTTAAAAAATTGGGCGCTGCAGCTAGTGATTCTGTAACGAGTCTGTCTACATATTTTAAAAATAATGATCTACACTTAAATTTAACAAGAACTGTTTGTGTAGAATTTAAACCTACAAAAAGGCATATAATTGCTTCTCATTTAATAAAAATAGACAAAACTAGCATTGCTCAGGTTGAGAATACAAAATTTTTAGGATTAATAATTGACAGCAATCTAAACTTTAATGAATACATAAATTTATTATGTAAAAAATTGGCTCCAATCTGTTTTGTATTGAGTAGGTTGAAGGGTGCAGTAGATGCCTCTATATTAAAAACTATTTTTCTCATTTTTATGCAATAATTTCATATGTAATAACTGCATGGGGAGCCAATAGTAATCCTATAAGGGTTTTTCGCTTACAGAAAAGAGTAATTCGTATGATGAAAGGTGTTACTCTTAGAACTAGTTGCAGAGACATTTTTATAGAAATGGGTATAATGACTGTACCATGTATTGTTATTTGGAATTTACTGGTTTATGCAAAACACAATGTAAAAAATTGGAACAGACTTGATACATAGTTTTATGATACACGTAATGCTCATATATTTGAAATTCCAAAACACCGTCTTAAGTTTAGTGAAAAATGCCCAAAGTATCTAGCAATAAAGGCATATAACAAATTACTAGTTACATATAAAACACATTTAAGGAGCAAACAAAACGTATGTTGAATCGGAAGTGCTACTACTCACTAGATGAATATTTTAATGACAAAGATATTTAGTTGGCTTATATTCATTTGTGACGAGTATTTTAATACCATTATTTTAATTTTTTTGATTTTTTATGTTATGTACTCTTCCATTTACATTTTTACATTGTTTATTGTAATCTGTTAATATATTGTATATAATTGTAATATTTATGGTTAATATATAAGTTTATACATATATTCATAGCAATGACAATGTCGATACTAATTGTAATTGGTCATGACAATAAATTATTATTATTTTAAGTGACTTGATTGTACTGTTTTGTAAAATTGTTCTGCGTCAATTTCAGATATTTGGGAATAAACAAAATATCATTTAGGAGAGGAACTAAAATCATAAAATAAATAAAAATTTTAAATATTACCTAATATAAAATCATAACTTATCGTCAAAATAGCCTTATTACGAATTAACACTGAGTTGACCGATTTTTACCCCATACTTTGTCTATTTTTTATGCAAATAGGGGTTAAGATCAGTGTATAAAACTAGGACAATAGCAGTCAAAGCATTTAAACATGTTTAATACATCTGGTACTTCTGTGGAGAAATGAGCAACGCATGTAATACCTAGCCGTATTATTGGCGGACAAGCAATATATGGGAATAATATTATCGGTATTTTTGTCTCACTGATCGCTAAAGTCGCAAATTTTTCGGTATTCACCGAGTGACTCACTCAACCCTCTGTGATCCACTTAACCCCGTTTGACAGTGCTAGTTAATCAAAATAAGGACCAATGACATATTAGGAACAATATGTTAAACTCTTCTAGATTTCTTGACGTCTTTGAGGTACAATTTTATAATACATACGATTAAATTCAATAAAAATTCAGCTTTATCAGCTTAAGACAAGTACTGATTTGCACCTTAACTGATTTATATGTCTTTGTTTAAAATGCTGTTCTAATCATTTGAAGTAAAGATAAACGAAAACTTTTTAGTTGCCCTAAGTTCCTTAGGTTTACGCAATACACTAGTAAACATGGGAAAATCAAGTCTTAAGTGAATAGCTGCCAAATCTCAGTTATATTGCACATAATAAAAAGCAGATTCTAAATTGACAATATACTGCTCAACACCCATAGCTGCTTTTGACGGTTCGGATAGATAAAAGATTGTCAAGTTGTTTCCTTCGTTTGTTTCCTCTCAGAAAATGCAACAAATTAGAGACGAAAAGTAGCCTTAAGGGACACCTTCTCGCTATGTAACCCCATCTCATTTTAAAATGCTCTCATGATATCGATAAGCTGTATTCTATTTTTACTTTTATAATATTTTATCTCAGTATTTAGCAAACATGTACGTGTACATGACCATATAAGTTATAGGCAATATAACTTCTCTAGGATTCATTACTCCTACAAACCCAGGAAATAAATTTCATTTGGAAGATGAGGATATAATCGAGGTAACAGGACTAAAAAGCAGGGTCACTTTTCACACCAAGAGGGTACGCCCTGGTGGTGGAAACACGAACAAGAGAGCTACGAATAAACTAAATTTCAAAGTTACAGAATTTTTGCAAAACCTTGTAGAATATAAAAATTACACCAATGTTTTTAAAAATAAGGAAAAAAGCGGGAAGATCAATAAAAACGAACCGTAGTATGAGGAATGCTTAGAACAACAAATATAGATTTTTCGATAAATAATCTTCAAAATATAAAATAAATCAAAAGATTAAGTCAGGTGTAGTAATGGCTCTTTTACGATATAACTTACAGCTTATAAGTGTAGATCTAACTAATGTATTTAGCAAAGAAACACGCACCGAAAAACAACAGTACTGCACAGTTCAGCACACGGTTTTTGAAGTTTTAAGGTATTTAAACTTTACTGGTCCTAAAAAAGCAACGATAAGAAAATATAAGAAAACAAAGAGCTGGAAATTAAATAAAGAACAGTTGATTTAATTCCTATTCCGAATTATATATATAAATAAAATGCACAGAGTGTTTACATTTAACAGACATTTATGGCGACAATTGGCTAGACAACTTTCGTTGGGAAATGTGATTTTTGTCATGATTTTGGGAGTAACTTTAGCTGAATTGTTTGTTCACAGTCTTCATTTGAAAGTCTGCATAAATGATATTGCACATGCATATGTGAAGGTTTCACAAAACGCTTTCTCTTAGGAATTTGCCTACGAAGATGGAATAATTGGAAAATAATTGATGTTTGACGTAATGGCTTTTAACACAAAACGCAAGTATTTTGAATTTCACCTGTTCCAATAGCCAAAGATTTTCGTGTGGATAAATCTACCTTACGCAACTAGTAGTAACATTTTACTTATTCAAAAAAAAATCCATTTTACTACTAATATTGTTGAATATGACTATTAAACGTTTTTCATAGCAGCATCGAGGGACTACAGGATGTTATGTAAACATTGATTTGCTCAGTTTATTCAATGAAAACACATTAGTACATAGCCTTTAATTTTGATTTATGTAAATAAATAACGTGATAAAATACAAAACGTCTCGAACGTTAGTAGTTTATTATATTATTTGCAAAAAAAATTAATAAACGTTTCATATTGGTTAATACCTAATATAACAAACGTCCAAATATCCTAATGAAATACAAGTTATTATACACCTGTAATTGTCACATTTCAAAGTTTTTACCCTGGGTATTTCATCCCAAGCAACAACAATACGAATTTAAAATAAGTTACATCATAATTCTATTTAGGTATAACTATTTTACCTCAATATATTTCCTTGTACCAAGTTCTACCAAAATAAGCTTTTCTCATTAAAATAAACAATTTAATTTGTGTAATTAGTATCAACTTTTGTACTGATCCGGATGAAATGGAAATTTTAGTTAGTAGGTTGCCTTATGGTTCTATTTAGGCATAACATTTCTTTGTTACGACTTTGAAGACACAAATATTACATCAGTATAATTGATTCAATATAGTAAGTTTTTTTTCATTAAAATAAACAATCTAATCTGTGTAATACAGATTTTTGTGCTGATTCGGATGAAATAGAAATTTGAATTAGGTTGCATTATGGTTCTATTTAGGCATAACATTTCTTTGTAGCCACTTTGAGGACACACATTCAGTTTAATCGATTCAATACAATAACCTTTTCTCATTAAAAGTAAACTATCTAATCTGTACAATATACACATTTGTAATTATCCGGATGAAATGTGCATTTTAAAATAAGGTTGCATTAATTCTATTTAGTGTATAATTCTTACTTGTTGCAACTTTGATGACATTTGCTCAATATAATCATTGCGGCTAATCTTTACCAAATGAGTTCTTATTAAAATAAACAATTTAATTATTATCAACTTTTGTACTGATCCGGACGAATTAGAAATTCCGATAATTAAAATTGCGTATTATGGTTCTATTTAAGCTTAAGATTTTTTGTTGCGACTTTGATGGCACACATATTAAAGTATAATTGGGGCAATATAATAAGCTTTCCTCCTTAAAATAAACCATTTAATTCTGTGTAATATCAACTTTTGTATTGATCCGGACGAATTAGAAATTCTGATAATTAAAATTGCATTATGGTTCTATTTAACCTTAAGATTTCTTTGTTGCAACTTTGATGACACACATGTTAAAGTATAATTGATACAATATAATAAGCTTTCCTCCTTAAAATAAACAATTTAATTCTGTGTAATTATCAACTTTTGTACTGATCCGGACGAATTAGAAATTCTGATAATTAAAATTGCATTAGGGTTCTATTTAAGCTTAAGATTTCTTTGTTGCGACTTTGATGACACATATTTTAAAGTATAATTGTGCAATATAACAAGCTTTCCTCCTTAAAATAAACAATCAATTCTGTGTAACATACACTTTTGTACTGATCCGGATGAAATACAAATATTAATTGAGATACATTATGATCCTATTCAGGTATAACATTTTTTCATTGTTGCCTTGATGATTCATAATTTTGCCGTGAATATAATTGCTTCTTTTAAAAAATCTCATTTCTGGACCAGTATATATTCCTTTTCTTAGTTTTTTGGTCTTACAGAATACATAGAAATATATAACAATGTTTCGCCATTATTTCAAATCTTTTTCAAGTTATAAAATATACGTAAAAATATGAATTGTAAAGAGTGACGTTAAAATTATTTACAAATATTTTTTTTGTTTGATAAGTGACATCATTATGGTTTTGTTCAATATAAATTTTTACTGTGTCTTTTGTTTTATTTAAAGATTTATATTTTTATTTTATATACTATGTATGATGTTTTAATTTCTTCAATTTTTGATTTTGATTTTGCATAGATTCTTACTTTGTTGCTATTTTGTAGCCTGAAATCAAAAAACTGGGCTTGTTAGTGTTATTGTCAGCTAAACTAATAATGACATTATTTTTTTTTGAAAATGGTGGTGAAAAATATTTTTTTTTTTTTTTAGTATACCATTTAGTTAGAATTTTATCATTATTTTTAATGAGTCTAGGGGAAAACGGCCTAAAAGAGTAGCGTTTTCTTCAATTGCAATTCTAAATTTTATTCTTGGATGATAAGAATTTTATTTTTCAAGTAAAACTGGTATTTTTCCTTCTAATGCGACTATGCAGTCATCTACATATCTTTATTAATTAAATTATTTCGAAATTTATTTTATTTAAAATTTCTTCTTCCATATATTCTAAAACAAATTATGCAACAAGGATACTAGAAATTGATGAATCCATTGCAC
Source organism: Protaetia brevitarsis (assembly GCA_004143645.1). Taxonomy (NCBI): domain Eukaryota; kingdom Metazoa; phylum Arthropoda; class Insecta; order Coleoptera; family Scarabaeidae; genus Protaetia; species Protaetia brevitarsis. Next base: position 67,709 of record RXPK01000944.1, on the reverse strand, counting down.
ATCCAAAATTTTTTTTATAAAATTTATTTTTACATTAGAAATATGTTTGGCGTCGTTAGTGTCAGTTCTACTACATTAACGAATTCTGTTATAGGAATATTTGTAAAATTTTACTGTTACTGCCATTTTTTGTGAAAAAATTTGTTTTGCTAGATCTAATGGTGTATTTGTATATAAGGATATCACATCTAAGAATATCATTTTGAAATCTCTAAAAACAGTATAAAGGCAAAAAATACAAACACAATGTATAATTTTAAAAATAAAAACTTCACACCAATAAAGAAAACAAAACATGAAGACAAGAGATCTAACAAACACAAACAGATTATTTTAAACAATCTACAAATTATGCTAAAAGAGCACAGCAGTAATGAACCCCACAACAGATTATGATACCAAAGAAATGAATTACTAAGTGATAATACAGTTTATAAAGAAATTATAATTACTTTTAATCAAATTAATAGTTTTCATAAATAGAATAAAAGAATTGGGAATTACTTCAATTTATTACAAAAAGACGAATCTAAATCATTACTAACTGATATTACATAATTTCTAAAATGTTTGATTTACCAAAATTACATAAAAATTCTCGAGGTCTAACTAATTTTCTCATGTACAAAATCCTTTTTATAAATTATCAAAATTTTTAGGAAACTGCTTTGAAAAATGACTACTATATAAAAGATTCATGCTAATCAAAGAATTTATAGACAATGTTGATTTAGAACCAAATTCCAAAATAATATCCTTAGATGTAACATTCTTATATACAAATTTTTGGATGTGCAATGGATCCACCAATTTCCTAGTATCATTGCACAAACTGTTTTAGAATATGTAGAAGAAACAATTTTAAATAAAATGCATTTCGAAATGACTTTTTTCAAAAGATATGTAGATAACTACGTCACCGCATTAGAAGAACGAAATATACTGGTATTACTCGAAAAATTTATTTGTTATCATCTAATATTAAAACTTACAGTTGGAATTGTAGAAAACAATAGCATTGTATTTTTAAACCTCAAACTCATTAAAAATGATAACCAAATTCTAACTAACCAACATGGTCTGAACATTGTCTAAATTTTGAATCATCACAAACTTTTTGATTTTTGATTATAACGAATCAACAAAAAATATAAACGAGAATCAAACAGTTACCAACTATATTAAATATTTATCCGAAAAAATAAATTTAATTTTCAAACCATACAATTTCAAACTTGTTTATCAAAATAACGACAACTTACAAAACCAAATGCCTATAAAATTAAAATCAAAAATTGAAAAATAAAAATAAAACAGTGACAGTGTATAAAATACACTGTCAAAATTGTAATAGTGTATATATTGGTAAAACATGCAATATTTTGAAAATAGAAGAATAGGATACTGACTATTACTCTATAGTGATCTGGATGAAATGCAAATTGTAATTAAGGTACATTATAATTTTATTTAGGTATAACATCTCTTTGTTACAACTTTAAAAAAATACTATAGTGCAACATGCAACGGCATTGCAGGTTAAAAGCCGCACTTTTGGGCTATATGCTAGATTTTGAAAAAAAGAAACATCAAAGAGAAATCAGCGTAGTTACGAAACGTTGAAACTACCTAAATGCAACTCGAAGGTGATATGGAGTTGTAAACATCCTAATATGTTGGGAACGCCTAGAATCGGTAAAAGGGTTTAGGCCAACAACGATGCCTTTTGGATAGCTCTTATATTTCTTTTGATAACGTGAAAAGTACCTGTTCAGTTGCCTATATTAGTTTCCATTTTAGAAAAAAAAATCTGATTTATTTGGAAAGCGTGCAATGAGCAAGTTATCTTCTGGGGTGGGTTTTTGATATAAAATTATACTAAAACTATCCCAACTCATTAAACTAGGTACCTGGTGCCCTTTACAAGGGCCCCTCAAGAAAAGTTGGCGCATAGCTTTTTCTGGAATAGGCACCTGCATTAGTATAGCCCATATGGCAGCTAAACAGCAAATTAATTTCTGGGAAAATCAGAAAGCGTTTCAATATTGAAACAATTTTATTGATTTGGTACTTGCAAAAGAATGCATTTTGCTGAACCATGTCGGAGCCAAGCTAGAGAGCCGTAGAGCTAACGAGACACAAAATAATTGTGATCTCGATCTACAAGCCCCCCTCAGGTAATATAGATTTGTTTTTGGACAGGTTGGAGCAGCTGATCTTTTAATTAAATGAGGAAAAAATACACAAGCCGATCATTATCACAGGTGGCTTTAATATCGATTTTAAATTAAAAACAAATACAACAGCCAAATTAATTACAATGTTAGAGATATGTAATCTAAAGCAAATTTTCAACGATTACTCATGAGTAACAACAACTAGCAGTACATTAACAGATAATGTGTTCACGAATGTCCACTGCTCTATGATTCTTAAGACCACTATTAACATACACCTTTCTGATCATCTGGCACAGGTCGTGCAGTATGCAATCTCGGGCACCGACGCCTCTGAAATAAAAACGAAAATGATCAGAAAAATTAATGTGCAGGAAACCGATTTAATTTAAAAATGGGCTTAAAACCGATTATCAACTTCCTTATCTTACCGATGCCAAGGAATTATTTACTACCTTCCATCTGTCCTTCATGGCTTGCTTCGATTGTTGTTTTTCTGAAACAAAAATCACAATTAATAATAGAACAAGAAAGGGTCATAAAATTGTTAATTATGATCCGTCAATCTGAGAAACAATCTAGATGCGTGGGCTGTAGTCACAAAAATTACAAAGAGTGATGACTGCTACCAGATATATCGTTCAATGAAAATAGAATATCCTAAGGAAATAACGAACTCGAATCAAAAGTCCAATGCAGCGTTCATAGAAAAATCCATCAACAAAACTAAAGCTATATGGTCAGTTATCAACAACAAACTATCAGTCAAATAATAGCGACCCCAATTCCCTCTTATCGGCTGATGATTTGAACAAATATTTCTGTGAAATTGGGGAGGAGATGACATCTAGAACATATAGTAGCCCGTTATATCGAGACCTTTTAAGTAAACACCACCGAGAAACCACAAAATCGTTTTTCTTTACCCCAATCACACCAGAGGAGGTATACACCATTACAAGAAACTTAAAAAGCAAAAATAAAAGAGACGTATACGGAATATCAACAAATTTGCTGAAATGTTTAAACGAAGAGCTATGTGAACCACTGGCAATAATATTTAATATGTGTGTGCAACAAGGAGTATTTCCTAAAGAGCTCAAACTAGCAAAAGTTACTCCAATACACAAAAAGGGAAACAGAAACGAGTGTAAAAACTCTCGGCCGATTATCATACTACCATCACTATCGAAGATTTTTGAGCAAGCAATGGCGACGAGATTGAGCAAATATCTTGAGACAACAACTACCTGTCACCTAAGCAACATGGCTATAGGAAGACGCGCTCAACCACTAGCGGGATATTAGAGATAGTTCGCCAGATTCACGACGCCTTCGATTCAGGCGCATCGGCCCAGATGACGCTCTTAGACCTGTCGAAGGCCTTCGATTCCGTGAATCATAATATCTTGCAAGAGAAGCCAGAGAGTTATGGCATTAGGGGCACTCCATTGGACCTTCTAAAATCTTACCTTGCTGGCAGGGTGCAATTAACGGATGGAAAGATATACGATCCTCCCTCGGAGAGATTAAATCCGGCGTTCGCAGGGCTCCATCCTGGGGCCTCTCCTCTTTCTAGTTTACGTTAACGATCTTCCATCCAATGTCGGAGCATGTGAGGTCTGCCTCTACGCGGATGACACGTCATTGCTGGTACGTGCAGCTAATCCCGTAATGCTGCAGCAAGCGTCTGAGATAGTAGTGGAAAACGCAGAGCGATGGCTAACCGCAAACAACCTGAAATTAAATGTTGAGAAAACAAAAACTATAACGTTTTCCACAGGGAGCGGAGAACTGTCTGGCGCAAACTTTCTGGGCATTACGATCGACACTGGTATAAAGATAAAGAGACACCAACATATACAGAACCTATGCGGCAAACTATTTGCTGCATTGTTTGCCATAAGGAGAATAAAACATACTGCGAACAATGAGGCAGCTAAGATCGTTTATCATTCATACTTCCACTTCATTCTCTCTTATGGTATAATGTTTTGGGGAATGTCGACGGACGCGGACAGAGTATTTGTACTGCAGAAAAGAGCAATCAGAATTCTGTGTAACCTTGAATATAACTCGAGCTGCAGATCACATTTTAAGTCGCAGAATATAATTACCCTGGCATCACAGTATATTATGTCCGTCGTCACTTACATCCACCATAACAAGAACTTATTTAACGCGAACGGTTCTTACTACAAATATGCCACAAGGAATCGGGATCATTTGAGGAGACCATACCACCGGCTCAACTGTACGCAGAGGTCGGTGGACTTCTGGGGGTCCAAGCTTTATAATCACCTTTCAGAGGAAATAAAACAGCTTCCTGCCTTTCTTCAGGGAGTTGAGAAGGATACTGATGCATGTGAAGCCATATTCAGTATCCGAATTCCTGCAGTTCCTATAGTAGTATATGTTGTGTTGTTCTGTTAGTCCTTCCTAAGTGCTCTTGTTTTATCAACTTTCTTTTTTTTATATACACTTTGACCAATTCACCACGTGAAAGCTAAAACATTGTGACAATTGATGTAATGGTAAAATTGCAAAAATAAATGTATCCATCTATCTATCAAGGAACTAGTTACACTAGACCGTAAAAGCGTCAATTGTTTCTATACTACGCTCTGTTTGACTCCCCGGTTGGAACCACGTCGTGAATCTTGTTACTTATAACAAACTTATAGACACCTGAGGAGAGGATTTAGAAATTTTTACCCTATAATAGGAGTATTGAAATATATAATCAAAAGTTAAAAAAAAGCGGTAACTAGGGGGGATTAGGGCGGTAATTAGGTATGGGTTAATTACGGCTAGCGTAGTTAAAAAAGCGTTTAGGGATAAAGTTAATAGTGATTGCCAGGGTAGGCGGGATATTATTTTAAATGGGAGGTGGACTAAGAAATTTATCGGTAGCGTTACACGTTTTAGGGGAACGTGGGTCAATTTGTCGTATCAGGCGGTAGAATTGGGAGGGTTAATGATTCGCGTTGTGAATGTGGTGGGGTAGATAAAGCGGGCATGTTTTATGTGAATATTCACTCACGGATGAATGGAGATCGCGTGCGGAAGTTAGGGCATTAGCTAAGGGGTTAACTTGGTCGCGACGCGAAACAGATGCCTATTAGAGATAATGAGTGGGTCCAATGGTGGGATTTTTTTTAGTAATGCTGCTAAAGAACTAGATAGGTTATGGTATGATATTTAGATAGTTAGTGGGATAGTACGCATTTATGACTGAATATTTTATACCTTTTGGTAGTCTGAATTAGTGTTATACTACGTGTGTATAAATAAATACTTAAAATATAGATCTCTAATTCAATTACTATTGATTACACTAATTAGGAATGAGTTATTGTTAAACATTATAATAAGTACTGCTGTTGTGTTATTTGACATTAGTTCATTATGACGCGACGGTCCATCATTCCACTGACAGAGGAGTCAGTTTCATATTCTGCTGCGAGGCTACCTGAAGACGGCACAGCTGTCGGAATTGAAAGGACGAAAACGCTGACTCTTTCAAACCCAGAAGGATAATAATAGTGGTTTGCTGGCTATCAGTAACCAGGTTTAAGCCGATTTCTCAGGTCCTGCTCCCAGAGTAAGCTTTCCATGGTTTTCTCTTACTCCTTGGCGAATGGTGGGAGATAACTAAAGTTGGGCACAAACATAATAATAACTGGTCGCTGACCTATTTATTATTTTTGTTATTATTATTAATAATCGTTGGGAAATTAGTTAGCTAGAGTAGGAACATTTCAATTGTTGTGAAATGCATACAGTACTTAGAATAGATAGCTTCATGTGGCACCTTTAGGTTCAGTACGAGGTTTAGGATCAATTATTTAACTTTTCATAGATAAAGTATTCGTTTAAAGTAGCAATTATTGGTTTTCCAAGTTCGATATCTTTAACTTAACTTTTTTTTATGAATTTTATAGCAAAGGCTTAATTTTCTCTTAATGTACTTCTCTTAACTACAACTTTTAATGTTGCTTGTACTTGCTGTATATCGAACGGACTTGTAATATATACATACATATGGGTCTTTATTTGTATAACCTATCTGCGTACAAATGGTTGGTTCGTACAGGCTACATTGCTACTTTGTTTCGTAATACACTTTCTAGTTTATTCAATGTGGAAGTCCTTGAGTGCACGTATTTTTTTCCCTTCGAGCGATATCCCGTCCAGATAAAGAACAAAAATATTATTTTCGTTCCCCGTGAACATTCGCTCGGTCGACCTGTCAATACTACGGAATAACGGCAGGGAATTTATGTACTTTTAGAATGTACTTTAATGTATTTTTGACTTCTCTCGATCCACCGACTCGTTTATGTGTGTGTGTGTTTGTCGTTCGTCCTACTACGTAGGGTGCGAAGTATACACGGGCAAGATACCAGTACAGTTGATGCGTTGTCGGGCGGCGGCAGATCGCGGAAGAACGATGCCAGAACGACGCGCGCTGCTTCCTGAAGGATAACATCTCCTGCAGGAGGTCGCGGGAAATGAAAATACTGCTGTTTAATTTAGATAAAAGCATATATTACACACTTTAGAACTATGTTTTCTACAAAGTTATGTTTGTGGATGCTGAATGTTACTTTTCAGCATTATTTTCATGTCTTCAATTTTAGTTTTGTATTAGATTAGATGACTATACAAGAACAAATTACTCATGGAGTTATTACTACTATAATTGTTCAAAAAACAATAGCAATAAATGTAAAATAATATTTATATTCATGTTTTTATTTAGAGAATTCAATACACGTTACTTAGAATTCGTCTACCTACTATCTTTAGCATGAAAGATAGATTATTTCTAATAAAGCGTTCCTCCCAGGAATCAGAAATATTTTGCATTCCCTAAGCTACTGCCCATCAAAGCTAAAGCATCTTTTATATGAATTTTTGAGATTAGCGATACCTGAATATGATATATAAAGTCTGTATTCCTTAAAAATATTCAAGTTTACAGTTCCAATACATGTTTGTATTAATATAAACAGCGTTGTTGTTTCTAATTGTAAGTGCGATTACTCCGAAAATAATTTTCGGTCTCTGTACAAAACCTGGAATAATTGATAATCCATGTGAATAACGTTTCAAATTATTAGAAGCAAAATGGAATTATTTTCCAACGAAGAATTCGCAGAATTATACATATAGGTACTTATTAAGCGGAAAGCATTATGCAATCGGTAAATACGTACGTAGGCTTTGTCAAAGAAGTTGAAAGTAAATTAAAGTAAGATAAGTTTCTTTCGAACTTTGACCTTATCGTACAGTAAGAGAAAAAAGTAACCGAAGCGCTTGGTGGTAAAGATAATAATAATAATAGAACTTTATTTCCAACATTACAGTATGTGAAAAACATAAAGATGACGTGAACATAATTTTTACGGGATATATTGTAAATATTTGACTTTACTCAATAAAATAAATGAAAAGAATTTAAGTGGGCGGAATTTACACTGCGGTTTTAATATATATATTTTTTATTTTCAAAGGCAAAATGGAAATAATACAGGGTAATAATAACATCTATGTTAATATAACTAACGGACATTAAATACCATTATTCCGCATAGGAGCTACTTCAGTTTTCATAATAAAAGTTTTTTAAAAATTAGTAACTACAAAATATGTCTATTTAAACAAACAGATTTTAATTTACTTTAATTTTGTATTCAATAACTGGATAGCTCTTTATGTCACATACCGGCAAGAATCAACATATAAAATGGCTTTTTGTACACTTTTAAATTTACGCAAGATGCTTTTCTCATTGATATAAGGAAGAATCTTATCCAGAAGGACAACAGGTCAGAAAAAATCTATGTAATTACTTGTCGGACAAAACAAAAAATAAAACTGTTTGCTTGCTTATTGTTAGTTATATTTCAGACAAATACCTAGCTGTATAGTGTCTCAATTCACTCATTATCAGAAATATGATTCATTTCTAAACCGAAAAACAAAAATAACAACTTCTTTGTGTTTCTTGCTATCAACTTGTATCATTATAAGTAACTCAAATAATGGTGTGTGTACAATAAACGATAGAATGCCCGAACCATGAAATAACCGTTAAAACATAACAGTTTATAATGGGGGTGATTGTTGAATAAACATTAAATATAATGCTTTTATCTCGAATCGCGGCCCTATTGATTTTACGTCAGCTTTTAGGCCTATTTTCATAAAAGGTAAAATATCAATGAAATTTCAAAATTCTATTTTCACCTTTATTATTATATTATTTTATATTCAAGATGACATGCATATGTATTCTATGATTAGATTTTCAGTACTAGAACTAGTATATTAGAAATTCTAGGAAAAACATTTTAATAATTTTGCATACATTACACATACGGGTAGTTTTAGATCATATTTGCGGAGATATACTGTTAAAGTCAAATATTCAAATTAATGTGGGTTAGTATTGCATTTCTCATGTCATTAGAAAGGCAGAGCTAATCCCTATAGTAAATAAGCAGTGTACTTGCGTAGTATTCTCATAACAAAAGTAGTTAATATTGCATTATGAGTAGCTTACTACTGTTTGTTTGCATTTGGAATCCCGAATAAAAGTTAATTGAAGTTAATAGCCTCGATAATGGGATAAGTCATGGTATCTACAGTTCGTCCAGCTTTTCCATGAAAGTGTGTACAATGTGTAGGTGTGATTATTATTTTACCTATTTTGAAATAAATATAGAAATAATGTTTTACTGTTGTTGACAAGCGCAGATAGACACTGTAATTAAATTTCATATATGGCAGCACTATTAATCAAAAAAATATATCCAAAAATATACTTTATTTTATCGAGTACTTACTTTCGTCACTATTGCAGATACAAGAAGTTGTTTCGAATAAAAGTTGTAGTATTTATCTTTCCGACAATTATCACCATATAAGGAGGTGCGGCCAAAAATATATAGTTTTGATTTTTTTAATAGAACATCTTGTATATTTTTGTTTTTGAATTCAATAAAATATTTCACGAGATAATTAACTATCCTTCAAAATATAGACCAAAATTGAAGAGGCATGCCCGTCATGCATATTTAAGCTAGATATTTTAAACTGTATTTATTTTTTAATTAAAGCATTAGACTTGATAATAAAATAAAAGTAATGCAAAAAATTATACGTGGTGAACAAAAACATACTTTTAATTTTCGCTATCTTTAAAGGCAAGTAGTTTTGTTATTTTAAATGGAGCACCCTGTATTTATTACCTTATTTAGATTCTAATTTTAACGGTCTTTAAGTTTGTGTTAATGTTTCCTATACCTGTCTGTTATAGTTTCTTAATAATTTAGAATTTTCTATTTCAATTGCAAGTTGGTGAAGCCTAACACCAACTTGTCTTTATTTAGTCTGTACTATCAAAATATGTCATAATATACAGGGTGTTCCATTTAAATTTTCACAACTTTGGTGTGCAACTTTTCTTTGGGTCACCCTGTATACTTAATAAATAATTTTGAAATGTGCTCCTTCTGAACCTGTATAACCCTAAACAAACAAAAAAATATATGTTACCACCTTTTTTATATAAACCGACGCGAATGTACTCACCTGCATAAATGACCTCCCTCTATGTAATTTCTATTAATTTGAATAATTACAGAATGTGAATATTAATTTAAAATTTCAAATTTTTAAACCTTCATAGAAAAAAATGTTTTATAGCCGAAACGTCATTATTATAGTATATAGTGTAGCAGGCGATTGGTGTATATAAATTGAAACTAAATGAAATCAAAAGCTAAATTCGTGTTTCAATTCTTTTTTTTATTTAATATCTTATTGCCACATGTTTCGGTAATTAATGTAATGTATCATTGGGCAATAAAACGTCAATATTCGTTTTCTTCTAAAATGGTGCGTCGAAATTTTAGATACAATGAGAAAATTCTTTGAAAAAACAGTTAAAAATAATTAAAATGATGGACGTAACAATAACACATTAAAATGTATGTATATAAAAATATCACATTGTCGAAAGCAATCGAAGAAACGTAAAATAAGAATAAATAAAAAAAACGTAATAAAAGAAGGATTGGAACATGAATTTAGCTTTTGATTTAATTTAGTTTCAATTTCAAGTCATTGTTATAGTTTTTTTTAAATTTACAAGCAAAGTACCTATGTTTTTCCATACGCTACTACTAAAAAATAAATACGAAAGTTACATTGCATATTTCACTTTTAGGTATAGATGCCACTTTATATAAAACAGTTAGACTGATTTATTATATATATATACTAAATTTTTGGTTAATTACAATCAGACAAATACATATGTTTGTTAAAGTATTAAAATGTAAATGTTAAAATAATTATGTAGATTTGACAATATTTCCAGCATTGTTTTAAGAATCAAGATAATTTTATTTATACCTTTGTATATTTGGGGCAATAAGTGTTCTTGTGTTTCTATGTTAAAATTTACCAAAAGAATTCATTAAAATAAAAAGCAGAAGTTGTTAGGTTAAACGAACAATTTTAAGTTAAAATGAACAAATGTTATCTGTTATTTCAAAATAACTATTTTTGTTGTGTTAAATAGAAGAACTATGTTGAGCCAAAGTAAATTTACTTTTCAGTTAATAATGTTATCATCACAGCAAGCTATACGGGAATTTTTCAATTCGCCTTATACGGAGACTGTTTAGGTATCATGGTATTGTACATTTATTGCCTCATATTCATAATGCAATGTTTAAAACACCTCTAAGATGGAACATATTTACACTGAAAAAAATATAGCTTTGACTTAAAAATAATAAATCAATTGCAAAGTAAAATTTCTTTGTTTGGAGTAACAAAGCATATTTGGTGGAATGACTACAATCTATATTCAAATAAATATTTATTTGCTTGTAAGAAACGAAATTATTTGAACTTAATAAAGCATATCTTTAGTTAATAATTTGTTTATTTGACCAAAATAAAATATTTTATTAAGCATATTATTATAAGGATCCCGGCTGTTCGTAGGGTTTCGCCTCCATAAATTTACTGTAAATATGACATTACAGGTGTTAATAGATTGACCAAAAAAACCGTCAAGAACCACTGTACGCCACATTAGGGCTTTCTAAGAAATATTTATCTGGCAAATAATAGATAAATATTTGGGTGTTATGTTTACCATATAGAAAACTTATATCGATCATGGAAAGTTGATACAGTGAAATAGAAGAACCGCCATCTTTACGGCAATTTCTGTACTCCTAGAATATGCTTAACGTATTTGTTATATTTATTTACTATAGGCCAGAAAGCTTTACTGTTATATGTTTGGAATGTCATGACGTGATGATTAAACTAATACAATTTTGACGTAAATCTACTTACTTACTAGACTAATACTACTTTGTTTCTAACTGTACGGACTTTGTATGAAACAAGTAGTTTATTTAAGAAAATTGTACTTGATATCGTGTATCCGAACAAATATTTTTTTTTGCTATTAAGCTAATTTATTCGAATAAAAGATATTATTTTAAAGAAATAGTTTGATTGCTTCAAAGAAAGCAGTAACATTAATTGTAGGTTACTATATCTAATTCAAATAAAGTTTCTTTGTGTCAAATATATTTTTTTCTCAAATATTTTTTCTCAGTGTATAACCCTAAAAAATAGCAATTTTATTGACATCACTGCGATGGTACGCTACCAGTCGCTATTCACAGCTCCTGTTGAAGGTTTAACTGATAAATACACCCGAATAATATTTTAACATATTTTTAAAAAACGGTTCGTTTGACAATTGGCCGCCATCTTTGAATGTGGCAAAATTTCACCGACGGGATAGCATTTATGCGGAACTTTGCATTTAAGCTTAATTATTTTAAATGCATCGATGATTCACTTTATCATTCAATAGATTACAGAATAATGTAAAAAAATGAAAATATCAAACGGAGTTTATCAACATGCCAGAACTGCTATCTTCCAGCGCAAAGCTTTAAATTTGAATTGATGCATGTTTCCTTTCTCGAGACATGCAACAAAGCATAGAATCATTCGTATATTTGAATCATCGTATATTCTAATTCAAAATCTTAATATGTAAAAAATTACATTTACTCCTTTTGACAAAACACAAAATGAAAATGCAGTCTATTCGCGTCTATACGTTAATTCGCCACATTCAAAGATAGCGAAAACGAGACAGTTTTTCGGTTAGTAAGTGCACCCGAAAGCGCGTTCCAGTGTTTTTATATAGTTCGTTGGCTTTAATAAATTAAGAAAACACTATGACTGCCTTCACTATACGTTGTTCTTGTAAGGTTAACTAAAACTTGGTTAGGTAACAGACCATAAAATATAGTTACATTAACAAAACGAGTTAGTAGTTAAAGTAATTAAAAATATGTTTCAAAATTTACTACTGATGTAAACTTCTAATAATTATGATTTAGTTTAAATAACAAAATATTATTAACATTTTTTTTCAGTTATTGTAACCTCATATTTTGTTCAATTTAACTAAAAATATTGGTAATACAATAATATTTTTCTAATAAAGTGATTTTGATTGATGGAATGCATTTTCTTCTTAGTCTACACAATTATCCAGATGTTAAATATTGGAGTTACTGTTAACAGTAACTACCCATTATACACACAGCTAATTTTTAAAATATGTAATATTTATATTAGATTTGGAGAGATATTAATGTTAAAGTGAAATATTGAAAGTAACTTCAGTTCCTCAATAGTTCCTGGAATGTACGTGGTATTTCCCAATTCATAGGTAGAGCTTTATATTAAATACTCTGTATAATTGCTTTGTACTCTCATACTTAAGGTGAATACTGGATTGTGTAATTGCGCACTGCAACTACTATCTAGTTAAAGTAACAATACCAAATGCAACAAGTTTTTAAAAGTTAATCGTGGTTAATTGGCATTGACTGAAGTTAATTGCGTTAATTAAAGCTCGTCTAGCGAGTGGATATAAATTGTGGAGATCCAATAGAAAATCTAATTTTTTGCTGATACACAGATTTATTTGTACTATAAAAATTAATAAAATTTAAAATTAGTAAACCATCACAAGCTAATCCTATTTTTCTTCTTTAACATAATTTGGAAGAAATTAAAAAGGATAAAGCTCTAAAAAACGCCAGTAAATAAGTAAATACGGTTGAATGTAACTCGTGCGTTCGATGACAAGCGAAGCGGTGACGTCACTCACCCCAAACGCGAGGGATGATATATGGCGGCGGTTAGGAGATCGCGCAGCGGCCATCATTCAAATCAATTCGGCCGCACGGCGCTTTTGAACTGGCAGCCTCCTCATTTTCATAAGAGCAAATGCATAAAATATCAGTTCAGAATATGCTGCTTCTAAAAATTAGTCTTTTCTACAATACGTGCGAATATGTGAACTTATAAGTGAGATAATATCTATACTTTGAAATATAATGGAAATGCTTGATGTAGAAAACCTGCAATGCTAATTTATGTACAATGATTTGGGTTTTATTCACGTATGTTTTAAAAACATGTTTTGCTGCGCCGTTAGATTTTGTGTATATTACTACTTAGTTAGGGAAATACATAATAGTAAGCAAATATTGCATTAGATTAAAAATGTAAATGTAAATTCATTTTGAAACGTTTAAATACTGTTTTCTCGAACGCATGTCTAAACTTATCATTGATAATAATTTAGCCATCACCAATAATCAACCGCTGTTGATTTTTTTTCGTGAGGGGTATGGTAATGAAAATTCCACTGATACTCTATTTCCACTCTATTCTTTACATAAGGAATTGGTTGATGGTATCGAGACTACTATCAACTCTGTTAAACTCTCAGAGGACATATTTGGAGCGACAAATTTTCGGAAAAGCTATTCTTTAAAAATAAAATACATATGTACATGTCATTTCGCAATTATATTATTCTATACAAATATAACCAAAAGTAGGTTTCAAATAAACCGAAACGTCGTCCATAATATTATATGAAGATCAAAAACTTAAAAAAAAAAGTGTCAAAGGATTGTTGTTTCATTATTCAAATATAAAATTTGTTTTAATTTCAATTAAGATTTGCAGATTCCTGTAAATTATGCTTATGAATCTCTCAATAACCTCTATAAGTAGTAATTAAGAGCAACAATTATGTACTTTGTTTAAAATGCTTTATGGAAAGCTAAGGTTCTGGTTACTGGTTGTAGAGCACTGAAAACAATTTCTCTAGACGTATCAATTTTTGCGCCAAAGTATACTCAATAGGAAGAGTTAGAGATTTAATCGCCCATAAGTTAATTTCTTTTACTAAAAACCAATTTTTTTTGCCGAAAATAGTTCGGCTCCTTTAATGAAAAAAAAAAAAAAATAATAAAAGAAAATAATTAAAACAATAAGCAAAAAAAAGGTAATTTAAGTAACATTACTGAACTATATACACTACATCGTATAAATAAAGGAATGAGAGGTGTAGATGTTTGCGCTTTATTTATCTAGAAAATAATTTATTGCTACTTAAACTATGGTACTAACCTGGCAAAGCTGTTGATACACTTCATAAACATCTCATTCACGGCGGACGATCTAACCTCGATATAATCAAGCCGATTAATAGAAAAGACGATCGATCAGGCACCATTAACAGTCGATCTATTGCATTAATATTCCTAATTTCAAAGGTAACAAAGAAAGTTCTTCAACATAGAGTGATAGGTTATTTAATTAAGACGGGCATTCGTAATAAAAAGCAGAATGTATGTTCTAACAATAAGACGAAAAAGCTAATAGAAGACTGAGCTTTCGATGGTGTCGATCATCGTGCGTTATTGGATAAGTCGTCTACAAATGGATTAAATCATTTTTAACAAATTAAAAACAACAAGACTAAAAAGAATAAAATCATGTAGGCCAGGGTGTTCTCCAAGAATCTATCCTCGGTCCCCTACTTTTTTTTTACACATGAATGACCTGACGCACGCTGTAGGGAGTTTCATTGTGTTGCTTGCGGACGATTCGCCACCTGTGGTTAGAAAAGCCTTAGCATGTAACATTTCAAATCTCGTTTCACAAGATTTATAAAACCTCAAACAATGGTTTGAGCAGAACAATTTAAAATTAAGCATAGACAAAATTCATTTACTAGTGTTTGGTAAGGATATAAAAGACTTGAGTGTAATGCACGAAACATATATACGCGATCTCGGATAAAGTCATGAAATTAAACTACAGACCAATGTGCAACGGCCATATAGGCACTATTCTAACAAAATTGAGCAGCCTTTGCTATGCTACTAAAACCTTATTAGATCAGCATTAGTACAGTCAAAGGTTCAGTATGGTGTGGGTTTTGGGATCCCGCAATAAATACCAATCGTGTTTTCGTGTGCTAGAAGCCATGTGTTACAGAAGTTATTGAAAATGAAAATCAAAGACAATAATATAAACATACACACTTTGTCTAGTATTGATTTACTTGTATGCACCGTATTTGTTAAGAACTACTACGCTGATCTGATTCAAAAATTCTGAGATGAGCACGACACAATGAGTAGGACACAAAATTATCTCCTGGTACCTAAAACAAAACTCACAAAAATAAAAAATTCTAGTTCATTTGTGTTGATTATGTATCAAAATATGTAATTACTTTTTTCTTGCGTGGGAGCCGTCTAACATGGTGTCTTCGGGATCACCGCAGCCTCTGGTTTTCCTTTGCAATTACCTACTTGTATCAGCTACAAATCTGTCTCCTAAAAAAATGGAAAAATTTATTTACATTGGGTTTGGAGACATTTAATAAAGGGTTGCCCTTATAGATTATCTTTGTAGATACATTTACCTATAGCTGCAACACAATAAAAGTGGGCAAACTTAAGCAATAAAAAAAATTCATTATTTACTAAATCAAAATACTGTAACTACTACTTTGTTAACCAACTGTGCCACTGTCCGTTGTAGTTTAATATTTATTAAATGTTAAATATCTTTATTCCAACTAAAACATACAGATAACAAACCAGTGTTTACAGCCCGCGAATAGAAATTTTTACAGTGCGGACAAAAACCTATGCATTTTATCAAACATAGATGCCGTCTACCCATACGATTGCAAACCAACAAGAGTAGGGTGCAGCAAGTGAAGGTGAATAGATACCCACAGCGAGGCTCACAGAAGGGATGCGAGGCTTGCACCGGGAGAGCGCGGAGCATCGCGATCACCATTTGACAACTGTGCAACTGGGCACTGTAAAATTTCTATTCGCGGGCTGTATATACTTATAAACATATGTTTGTTGTAAGCAAGGTGAGTAGAAAATATTACTGAGATTACAAATTATTCATTAAATATTGTTAGAGTATGTTATAACACAAACGTAATAATAAACATTTATTAAAAATAGCAAAAATGTATGCTTATCTACAATATAAAGTAATCTGTGCTGCAATTTTAAACTCTGTTATATCGAATCTGTCATTATGTAAATGCATACAGATGTTGGAAACTACTGTATCCATACAGTAGCAAATACGTTAAGTATATGTATTACAAAAATTGTCGCAAAGATGGCGCTTTTCCTATTTCACCCCAACAGTGTTGCATATGTCAGCACTGAAAGGTTTAATGATTCGTACTGTGAATATGGTGGGGTAGATATAGCGCGACATGTTTTATTTGAATGTTTAATTGATAAGTGGCGGTCGCGTACGGAAGTTAGGGAGTTAGCTAAGGGGTTGCATTGGCCACGAAGCGAAGAAGATATTGGATAAAAGGTCGGTCGAATGGTGGGATTTTTTTTAGTGATGCTGCTAAAGAATAGATAGGTCACGGCATGATATTTAAATAGTTAGTAGGGTAGTTCGCATAATAAATAATATTTCATACTTTTTGGTGATCTGAATTGGTGACAAATTGTTAGCTTAGTAGGGGTGTATAACATAAATTTTTAAAATATAAATCCTTAAGTTAATTACTGTTGATTAGAGTAATTAGGATTAGGTTATTGTTAAATATTAGAATAGGTGCTAGTGTTGTTTTATTTGCTTTCAGTTCATTACAACGTGACGGTCCATCCTTCCGCTGTTATAGGAATAAGCTTAATGTTTCGTGAAGGGCTGAGGAGCTACCTGGAGATAGCAGAGCTATTGTAATTGAAAGGACGTGGAGGCTGTCTCTTCGAAGCTCAGAAGGGTAATGATAACAATTTTCTGACTATCAGTAGGAAGGTCTGGGGCTATTTCCTAGGTCGTGCTCCCAGAGTAAGGTTTTTCCATGGTGTTTCCTTACTCCTTGGGGAATGTTGGGAGGTAACTTAATTCGCTTCATGGGCGCAACCATAATAACAACTGATAACTGATCGATTTATTATATTTTTGTTATTATTATTAATAATCATAGAGAAATTATTTAATTAAAGTAGGACCATTTCAATTGTTATAGAATCCATATAGTACTTAGAATAGGCAGCCTCGTGCAGTACCTTTAGGTGGAGAGCGAGGTTTAGTATGAATTGCAATTATTTAGCTTTTTATAAATAAAGCATATATGTCAGTATAAATAGGAGGAGAGACGCGGTTGTCAAATATTAATATTGTAGATTTATCATATTTAGGAGCCGTGATTACTAAAACGGCTATCCCTCACCATCATGATATGACGGCCCGATTCTTGTGGTCAACCACCAACGCATGGGGCAACTAGTTGTGTTGCAAAGACAGTTATGACGAAGAATCGCTATTCATTAAAGTCAATATTTAGAATTATAAAACAATCACTTCATACAGAATTGAATATATTTTGTTATTCCTGTATACCGCCTTTTTAAAGCAAAAGATGTCGTTTTAGTATATGTACAAGGTGGGCAAATTTTCATGTTTTTATAGGGTACAGACCAAGCGGTAATGGATATAAGAAAGGTAAGCGCAATATTACGGTCTCTTTTTTGAGTTTGGCTTAGTAATCCAAACAGACTGAAGCTAACTTGCTTATACCACGTATACCCCATCAGCATTATTATTATGCTGAATAAAGCATATCATACTTTTCGTTAATTTCATACGCCATCTCAAGTAGATATTTACGATAGTGACTAAAGTGCAATGAAGGTAATACATAAAATTAATGTCAATGTTTAATGACAGACGCTTACTATGCCCAGTGTAAGGTACTTTTGGTGTCTAGAACTCAATTTTTAGAAATTATGACGTATTGGTGTGTTAGGTATATATTAAATTATTTCCTAGTAAATTAAAAACAGACCAGCTGTCCTTGCCGTTGGAACAATTGAGTGAAAAATTAAGTAGTGGGGAATCCAGCAATTAAATTGATGAAAAAGATGTTATATGAAGTTCTTTATTTTTTCACCAATATTTCCCTATTTAATAATAGCTCCTTCAGGGTCAAAATTTGATATAAATATTTGAAGCAATTTAAAAGCACTTGCAGCACATTTATTTACTCTAAGTATCAATCATTTTCCCTAAGTATTTCAAATCCTTAAAGCACCTGAAAGCTGTAACTTTATATTGGCTGCTTTAAGTAGATGAATTACTTGCTACTCATTAATGTCTAAACCTTACCTTTTCGATAATCTTTATATAAGTGTTTTATAGGTTCAAAGCTGACATCTAATTTTTGTTTTTTGAAAACATTAATAATTTGTAATTGAATCTGACAGTCGCTAATGGGTGATTAGTAATTACTTCATTGATATCATTAAGAATATGAATCAAACTCTACTGAATATTTGCTTTTTGTTTAGTTAGGATAATTGTCGAATTCTACATTTATCCGATACTGTAAACCGTACATACATACATATACTTAATCTTTTTTACTTTGTTTCAGTTCGGGACGAATTAATTCACGAAGTGCAAGTAGTCGTCTTCGCTGCAGTTCAAGAGAGTGTGATGTTCCAATATAGAAACCCGGTAGGCCGGTGGCTGTCGGTCTGTGCGACAGCTGTGCTCCGTGCGATTGTCTCAGGATGATTGATGATCGAGGACGGCTGCGAGCTCGACCGCCACCCTTGACTCACGGGGTTCGAACACGGTTCACTATGCTTACTTACTTACACAACGCACACACACCGCTATAGAGCAGCATAAGACCGTATAGAGAGTAAGTATTGGGAAACGGTAGTACACAGTGTCGAAATGTCTCAGAACTTCCACCAAGCAAAAGGAAAACGTATATACAGTGGGGTTCATTGGAAATTGTCTTTTGGATGAAATCAAAAACGAATAGTTTGTTTCAGTTGGACAGTAAATTCTACTACCTTCCAGTAAAGTGGATAATTATTGTCTTCAGAATTCACATATTGCGTTTGTTGCATACCAATTTTCATCACCATTGTGTCTATTTTAATGATTTTTGCACTAACATATCTTTAAAAGCAATGAGGCTAAAATTGATATTTTGCGTATGGAAACTTATTCCTTATGCCAAAGGTTTTTATTTCCATTATTCATAATTTCTTTTTCTTTTCGTTTCCTCGTTAGACATTAACGTGAAGCAGAGATTGAAGGTTATAGTTGTAAGTCAATCAAAAGATATATACATAACGGCTACTATTTATATAGTAGTTCATTTTGCGTATTGTCATTAAACATAAATAATAATAAACTAATAATAAAAAATCTCTTAATTATTTTATTATTATTTGAATTAAATAAAATATACTTAATGTAAATAAAATGTAAAAGCATATACAAAAAATATACGCTCGCAAATAAATGCACTTCATAAATATACGTTCATAAAAAGGAAACGACTCGAAATTTATAATTAGTAAATTCAGCAAATGAGTAGAATGCTTGTTTCAGTAATATAGCCTTCAATTTATGACTAGATGTATTTCAATTAGGAGAATCTACTATTAGAAGAAGCAAGTTTATTGAAGAAAGAGAAACCTATGTAATAAAGAGAATTTTTACAAAGATAGGTGTGAAATGAATGTCCCACCGATAAGTATACCTATTTCTATGTTGATGCACAATTCTTAATGACTCTGGGCTCTGTCGGTCCCTCCAGCAGCCACGCGCACTACCCGCTTCTACAATTTGAAAATTTATAATAAGCTTGTAGTAGTGAAAGCCCAGCAAGGAATATTATTTTCCTTGCTGGACCTTCACTACTCAAGTATGATTCAAAGAGAGCAAAGTATAACATGCTCACCAAAGTTTGTGACTCACCTTATGATTCTGAGGGTGTACAAGAAGGTGATAACTTCGAAGATGGCAAAAGACTGTTATTAATAAATATGTTAAGGTTGGTTTGATTTTTATAAAGTAATAATTTAGTTTTATTAGGGTGATCTTATTTGTACCGAACCACTCGCAGTTTTTAAAGAAGTCACTGTTTATTAAATTTTACAAATCCTCATGATTAGAGGCATGCCACGAAAGGAAAGCATCGTCATGAAAAGAACCGTGTGTGACTGGCGGGCTACATGTGCCAGGTCATTAATAAATATTAAAAACAAGGTTGGGCCCAGCACCGAGCCCTGTGGCACATCACACGCGACTCTGCTAACTTTTAAGTTAATGAAGTTGTCACCGACTTTCAACCTTACATATTGACGGCGATCAGCTAAGTATTAGCGAGATCACTCACTTTACCTCTAAATCCATACCTTTCAAGTTTGCAAGGAAGAATAGAGTGGAAAACGCAATATTATACAATAAATAAGAAATGAAATGGAAAACTTTTTAGCGGAAGATTATTGAATCAAGATTAAACTGAATAAGCGACCCTAAAATTAAGAATAATTTTTGGTGTAAAAGAAGGCTTTGTATTCGGTGACTTTTCTACATAAAATTTTCACGCCCACGATCATTTAAGGCTACGATTTTCCAGGACTACGCTAGAAGAATTCCAGAAGAAGCTGGTAAGATGCTAGTTCAAACTCAAAGTTCTTAAATTTTGGGCATTAAAATTGCTCCAGAATTATACCACTGAACAACCAAAACCACAAGTGGCTACGAGTGCTACACCAATAATACACAACGCGCACACATACTTCCACATTAAAAAATGACAACGAGAACATTGAAATCTGTACAGAAAATAGAATTGATATCAGAACTATAACTAACAGCTTCTTGCGGGTTTCGCCGTGTGCCAAAACTTTCGCTTATTTGACACAAAGTTTTGACACACGGCAAAACCCGCAAGAAGCTGTTAGTTATAGTTACACCGGCCGTGAAAGCCTACGCAGTGTTATTGATATCAGAAGTCGCAAAGGTGATAAATATGACGCACACATACCTCCACATTAAAAAATGACAACGAGAACATTGAAATTTGTACAGAAAATAGAATTGATATCAGAACTATAACTAACAGCTTCTTGCGGGTTTCGCCGTGTGCCAAAACTTTCGCTTGTTTGACACAAAGTTTTGACACACGGCAAAACCCGCAAGAAGCTGTTAGTTATAGTTACACCGGCCGTGAAAGCCTACGCAGTGTTATTGATATCAGAAGTCGCAAAGGTGATAAATATGACGCTACTAAAGTTTGAATGGTTGTTATTTAGATGTAAAAATCATAAAGATGATAAATGAAGTGAAATCATATGCTATGTACGTTCATTATGCGGTATATAACTTGAATTTAGCATTTATTAGTAATCAAATAAACAAAAACACCCACCATAGAAATTGAAGTATTTTTACCAATTGGAGAATTAGCAAAGCTTTTCCATTTAGCTTAGTATTAAAAACTGCTATGGATCGATTAAGTAAACTTCTTGATGGCTGCTAAACTATATTATGCAAAACTGAATTAAACTTTAATAAATATTGGCTTGATTGTTAAAAAAGTTTAAAAGTTTTAAATTCAACGTTGCTGTTACAATTTGACTTGAACTATCATCAGAGTTGCTACAGGCACGGAATGCGGATATATTTCAAGCTTGTAATAGTTTAAAATCGATTATATGTAGTTAGCTGTAATAATTATGCCTTTTATAGCAAAGGAACTGTGAAACGGGTGCAGAAATGTAACCGTAATGTAAGTAAGTTTCAAAGAAAAGTGTCAATACAAACACAACATATTTTTATTTGAAAAAAAAAGAAGAGAAGGACGTTTTAAATGCAGGTGCATATATACTTATAATTAAAGTTTAAGTGGTTAATTAATCAGATAATCTTGAGTAATTATACCAAGCTTATAAGGTTATTTTGTTGGATAATATGGCTATTAAAAAAAAGAATCAAATGTTAAACAAAACGTTTCGACATTTAGTTATGTCCTTTTTAATTGTGTGTAGTTAAATAGATAATACAGCAACCAGATTATCGAATTGAGGAAATTTTATGAACAATTAAATTTGGAAACATCTTAAGGATTTTGTAAATATGTATACAAAACAACGTGTAAATAGATAAAATATAGTTACAGGATACTGTTCAACGTATTCGTTTCACGTTTTCACATCTCAGGAAAGTTAGAATTACAAACCCATTTTCATAAGTACATGTATGCTATTAAAGTAAGTACATTAGTGCAACCAACCATATCTCTATGCTTATCATTGGAAAGCACAATCCTTTTCTGCGTAATATACTTGTTTCTATTTACATAACTAATTTATGACTAGAATGGTTAAATTTAGTTTTAAACTTATTAAAATGCTGTAGAATGTCTTTGCGGGATTTTTACGAATAAATTACGATTAAACAAATTATTACAAACAAGATTTTAAATTATTATTAATTATTTTCATGTCAAAGATAAAATATAAAATGCATTTCTCATAAATTAGATTAAGATGCTAAAATTTGTCATTACTACTAAACTTTTGAGGTGTTTCTTTTATGCAGGCAAAAATGTAGAAAGATGATATAATCTTCCACACTGTCTTTGTATTAGTACGGACATTCTTATGTATGTAACATTGTACACATTGTACATATACGGACTCTGATGAATTACCTGCTCTTCGTGAACGTTTTTGAAGCTTAGACACAAAGTCGTAGGATTCTAAAAATGATGAAGCTATTAGTTTATCAGGGTAAAATAAATAAACCGGTTCCTTTGTGCCACACCAAGAAAATATCACGAACAATATTTCAAGCTCAAGCAGAATTCACGTCTCAACGCTTTGAATGGTAAACGTATATAAAATGTTGGCGCATTAAATATGACAACAAACATTAAGAAGGCGAGGAGTAAAGAAAAAGCCAGCCGCGAAGGAGAGATACGACTAAAGAAAGGTGTTCGCGTGTATGGCGGTGTGTGTGTGTGTATATGTGTATAATATGTGTGTGTGTTCGCTGAATATCTTACGATTTCCTAGAGTCCATTCAAAAAATGACAAGAAGGAATCACGAACCGCTGACTGCATTTAAATCGTTGACATTGACGCCTGACGAGGCAATTCTTTTTAAGAAGATTTATTATGAATTCACAAACTAGTGTTGCTCGTGGATGTCGTAGAGGTCCAGCGAAATTTGTTTGAGTGTTGGATGTGCCCGGGTATTTTTCGATAATTAAGGATAATCAATATTTGTCCCCTTACGTCTAATGATTTTTCGCTGTAATTTAAACTTAATAGGTACTTATATTATTTTAAAGAGAAATATATTCTTGGCAGTGGTTTATTTTCGAATAATTTTTCTAAAGAAAACTTTCTGAGGAATGTTAATGGAAGTCATGTTTAAGAATTTTGCGCCGCTGAATGATTTTATGTTACAAATGATTCTATTCTTCAACAAACTGAATAACCCGAAATTCTTCGGGTGTTGATGGTATATCCATTTGAATTCTGCAATCTAGTAATTGAATCTGTAAAAGGCATTGAAAAGTGTTTATAATAAGCGTACTTCTTTTGCGTAGAAAGCAATACCAATAATATGATTAATTATTGATCTGTTCGATTACGTTTTGTGTTAAGTAAGAGCAACTTTTAGAGCTTGCTATGCTGAGGCAGATCAATTGTTACAGTTACGTTATCTATAACTCATGATGCGAGATTGTGAAGAGATGGATTACTTATGTGAATTGGAGTTTGGATTACTTCCATCGTTCCTGGGATTGTGAAAATACTACAATTGATACTGACTGCCGTCATTAGTGTAGCCCTGCTTGTGTGTGACAGTTTCATTTTTCTGAAAGAGTGTGTATCTTCGATTATTGTCCTATGCCTTAATTCTTCCAGTAGCTCTTATATTGTACCGTATAATATGTACATCAAGTCCCTTTCGACTCGTATCTCTTAGTCTTCTACTGGAATATGCATATAATATAATTTGGAACATACATTCATATTCATATACTAACAATAAATCAAATATTTTGTGCTTGGGAGTTAATCTTCGGTTTTTCCATTCTGGAAATTTGTTCGTTGGGATGTTAGAATTCCTGTTTAGTAAGTTACTTCATAGTTTTGCTTTGTATATATAATTATTATTACGAAATTAAAGACACGAGTAGATAACAGCGTTATGTAACAAAAACTGAATTTCGAGAAAAATAAAGTCAACTGTGAAATATTCTGCAAAATAAATAGTTTCTCAATATTTTGGCTGTACCATATGAAAGATTAAATTATTCCATCCGTTTCTAAAATAAAGTGATTTTAGATAAAATATTACATTACACCTTAATCCACGTGCGTTTTCAATCTTTATAGTATTTACTGGCCATTTTTGACTCGTTATTTGAGGGAAGAGTTTTGGGCATCGTATGCCCAAGCGCAGTAATGGCATACAGATAGCATCAGGCGTTGCAACTATGTAGGCTACCCGCTCGAGCATCCTTTTTGTTTTTTTAGTATATCTTATGGTACGTTCCCTAAGCTTGTTGCTTCAATATTTTCTCACTGGCTGCAAATGTTCTTACGCCCTTTAACCCTGATTAGTAGAGTTTCTACAAGGTATCATCGTCCACATTTACAGGGAATATTATAAACACAGTTTTTGTTCTGTTGGTTGGCATTCCTAGATTTAGTTCTAGTAACATACCACACTGCTGTGTTGGTGATTATCACCGCTGTTCTGATGTTGTATTGGTTACCTGCTCTCCTGATGTCTTCTGACAAGCCTCTCAAGGCACAGGATGTGCTTGAAAATTGTGAAAAATTAAATGGAACACTTTGTATATTACGACATATTTTGATAGTACAGATTAAATAAAGACAAGTTGGTGTTAGGTTTCTTATGCCCAACTTAACTCGTTTACGAGATAATTAACTATCCTTCAAAATGTAGACCAAAATTGAAGAGGCATAACGGTCGTGCATATTTAAGCTAGATATTTTAAATGTATTTATTTTTTAACGAAAGCATTAGACCTGATAATAAAATAAAAGTGATGCAAAAAATTATACGGGGTGAACAAAAACATAATTTTCCCTATCTTTAAAGGCAAGTAACTTTCTTATTTTAAATAGAACACCCTGTATTTATTATCTTACTTATATTCTAATTTTAACGGTCTTTACGATTGTATTAATGCTTCCTATACCTATCTGTTATAGTTTCTTAGTAATTTATAATTTTCTTTTTCAAATATTAATTCCTAGCCATATTTTTTTTTGAAGTAGGCTTGGACAAAACTGTTATTATTCAACATAGATAGACGATAATAATCAGGCTAACTTTTCAACTGGTCTTTCCTATATACTAATTAAAAGTCATAGCTAAGTAAACTTCAGAAATATACTTTATTAAAACGGATAAACTGATATGTTAAAAACGCCTAATGTTTTAAAAAATGTTCAAAATGATGGCCATCGTTTTCAATGCAGAGGCGTACTCTTTCTTGAAATGAGTCTTTAACATTACTCAAAACATATCGTGTTATAGATCGAAACGCCATTCTTATTCGCTCTTTCATATTGTTGTGTGGTTGGTGGTAAGTCATAAACAATATTTTTAATATATCCCCATAAAAAAAATCTGGGCTCGTTAGATCTCGAAATCTTGCTGGCCAATTCTGTGGACCTTCGCGGCCTATCCACCTGTTGGGATACTACCTATCTAATTCCTCCCGAACGCTTATTAAGTGCGCAGAAGCACTGTATAATTGCAATCAAAGTCTTTGTCGAATATTAATAGGTAAATTTTCCAAAAGTATTGCTAAGTTATATTCTATAAATTGTACAAACATGGCACCATTCAAGTGACCATTAGAAAAGCATGGCCCCTATCACGTGCTTTCCAACTATTCCGCCCCAAATAAAAAAATGTGAAATGTGAGTATTAAAATTTATGCTAGTATAATGCAGTTCGGACCAAAATCACATTATTTTAGAGAGTGAACAAAAAATGAATTATGTTAGTTATTGTGATAAATAGCGATATAGTTTAAAATGAGTATCTAACAAAGAAATTGATTTAATGTGCCGTAGGAACCTTTGCAAAACGACAATAGTTCTTATCACAATGCACCTTATTAAGGGTTCATTAATTGTTTTTAAAACTGCGGGGGTAATTTAAAACAAATGAAATACCTAAAATACATAAATAAAATAAATAAATCGTGTAGATTAAATGGATGAGTAAACTAATTTATGTAGGTACCAATGTAAACAATAACAAACTGCCATTTTGGGAGGCTGTTGTTTGAAGTGAAGTTAGGCTTAGAAATTCAGACTCCGGTGACTCATCCATTGTTCTTATGTTTATACTGTGGTACAGATCTATAAGCACAAACAATATGCAGCTCTTGGGAAGTTTGTCCAGTTTTACTCACTATCTTTTAATAAGTATTTTTTCTTTCTTCTAAATACTTTTAATAATTTTTAGTGAAAGATAATTAACGTTAGATTCTATCTTTTGAGAACTCCCTTCGCATATAACTAATCATGGTGATATTTCTAAGATTTAACTTTACTCCTTAATTATGTTTATAATATAAGAAGTACATCGGAATAATTTTGCGATTATAATTACATTTCAAGATTTATTTTTTTTATCAGGACTACATTACATCAAAAGCACGATCGACAGCCGACAGCTGTCTATAAATCTATAGATTTTACGAATTAATATGGAACTTATCCGTTTGTGCATGTGTAACCTCACAAACTATCACAAACAGACATGACCAAACATCGTAGGGTCGACTTACGATGCAGAGTACCTAATACATGAACGCTGCTACACCATGAAAGAAACGAATTAACGGCATTACCTCCACGGTGCCAAAAATAAGAGGGAACCATTACTCAATAGTTAGTTAGAAAAGGAAGGTCGAGGTTAGGGCTATAAATTTTGTACACTTGACAATGATTCAGTGATCCCTTTTATTACTTCAGCCACTGTGTGTATAGTTTGCAGGGATCAGTTTGCCTTCACCGACTTCCAGGGTTAGTCGTATAATGTTTAGTTAGGTGAGATTTTTAGTGATTCTTTGCAGTATCCTTTAGCGAGAAAAAAACGAGAAAATTGGATATAAGTTGTACGCGTATGTTATGGTAAAGTATACTACTAGTTTTAAATGTCAGTTACTGATTCACGTAATGTTAATATACAGCACCCATATTGTTTATTTATGTAGCTTTAAGTATACGGTATTCCAAGTTCCACGCGTTATAAAATAATTCGCAGGGCAATGAAATTAAACTGTAGACACGAAAGGCTTTATTTCGCTAATTACCTACTGGTATGTTGTACGGTAACCGAAAATCTATTTAATTAATCAAAGTATGTCATGGTGCTGACGTGATAATTTGACTCCAAATTAAGAAATGGTAATGTAGGTATTACATCTAGAATTTGATAATACTTATTAATACCGCATTTTTCCACGTTTCTGATGTACGAGGGTATATATCGTACAGAAATTTTACTGCTATAAGAACACTGCGAATAAGTTGATAAAATCATTTTATCACTACAAGCAGGCATTGTGGGATTACTTGCGTTTTTAAAGGGGTTTATTAAATTGAACCATATAGATAAAAGGGAAAACATGAAAATCACGTATTGCTCCAGTTGAAGTTGCAAAAAAAATATTTCATATTTTCTCCTCCTACGGTTCGATTTCTTAATGACTTAGAATTCGTCTCTTCATTATCCTTTGTTATTGTATCTTCATTTCTAGCCTCTCTCTTCCGTGTTACTCAGGATCACTTTCTTCTTTCTCGTCAGTTCTAATCCTCATACCATACGCATATCTAGTTTATATATCAGAGCACTGTATTCATATTCCTTTATTAAAAAGAATTGCGTTTTCGCTAGTCTCAAACTAGCTACGAAAGCCCATATTTTTGCTTCATATAATGTAAAGGCCGTTTTACAGTTCGCAATTGTTGGTATTGCGTGCATTAAAATTGCGCGCATGAAATATTAGAACACGTTCTATTGCAATACCAATAAGATTGCACACAGCTGATCGAAATCCATTGAATGCGCATGCGCTATTTGTATTGCATGCAATACACAAAATTGCGAACTATAAAGCCGCCTTAACATTGTAGTAGATATTAAAAATACCTAATTAAAATCGTGTTATTAAAATTACGTGCTCGTTTTTAGGTTTAAACTGCAATTATGTATAGCACCATGCATGCACGTAGTAGCTTCCTGTCCATGTGTCATCTCTATGTTCCTTAGACCCCATCCAAATCTGCAGAAGCATCAGGTCAAACATCAAGCTATAGAGACATTTTTATCTGGTATTTGCCCTGAGTTGTAGGAGATACATGAGTAAATCAAATGCAACTATTTTAGGTCTCAAAAAATTTCAAATATACATATTTGTAAAGCTTGACCTTCTCTGTTCAACTAACATGTTTATGGAGATATGTCCGAGGCTTTAGAAATTCACAGCCATGATTGACATGCGTACACCCTAAATTTCATTATTTAAATGCTCGCTCCACACAACCCTTAGTGTCGTATATCATGATCATTATACACTGAAAAACCTATTTATTTGATAATACTAAATTTAGTAAGTTAAATAGATATTGAGTTAAATACGGCCAACCAAATATTTGGTTAATTCGATCAAATTATTCATTCATTTAACTCTTTATTTATTTTAAATAATGAAATATTTTATTGGATTAACTAAATTTTCATGATAAAAATTTGTTTGAAATTATTTTGTTGTCCTGCACAAACTAGCTTTTCCGTGCAGTGACGAGGAAAGCAGTAGATCGAGCGCAGTTAAACATTTAGCCATTTTACTGTGTATCATTGCATTTAACTGCTATTCCCTGTATATTTGTTTTTGGGATTGTTTGTTTTCAATCGCCATAAATATTTGTTTAATTAGCTTACTGTATATCCCAAGTTCTCTTTATTTAAATGAAAAATGATGAGTACACTGTTGAAAATTTTAACACGTTTTTGACTAATTTAATAGTCAGGAGAGGTCCACACTCTTTTCGTGTTATTTTGTCGAGAACTATAGAAGTTTAAATTGACGAGCAAAGATAGTCAAGTATTGTCTATTGCTAAGGGGTTATTTTGTCCAACTGACACGTGGAATTATAAAATACTTCTAGTCACATTTTATTTGATCTAGACTAGACAAGTTTACTAGCTGTTTAACTAAATGAATGCGATCTATTGGGTGTTTTAACACCATTTTCTAAACACAACGTCTTTTTAATATGCAACTCCTATTTCTTAGTGCTATAATATTCTCTCTTTAAGACGTTTTCTCAATTATAAATATGCAAAACCACTCATTCACAAGTTTTGGTTTCAACTAAACGTACCAATTTTAAAATGATTTTTTGAGAACCATTTAAAATTAAGTGAATGTTTATGCTACTTGATTAAAGTCTAAACTAATTGCGTAAATAGATGTTCCCAATACATCTTTAAGATGTTGAAATTTTTTATGCCCACTGGAATTAACGTTTAATAACACGAGGTTACACTTTGCAAGTCAGTCACATTTGGTGGTTTGTTTGGATATGTTAATACGGAGAATCAATCACGAAAACAGATACACGTGCAATGCAGGTGGTGCGCATAATGCAATACTGTATTAGAATAGGTGGGGTTTCTATATTTCTATCCGAGGGAAAAATTCTGATTGGTTGACGCTTCTGGATGTCTAGAAAAATAGTCAATCCTCATATCTGAACAAAGAATTCACACGAAATTTCTAGTAATTCTAGTAATTTCTGTTCTATTAAGTACGCGTAGTCAACTCGTCTGGCAAAGTTTGGAAAAATCAACACTAAAATATTTGACTAGCGCAAAATTAACGCCAACACCGTAATATTTTCAACAGTGTAGTAAGCAAAGAGAAACGATTGATTTTCAATCGTTAGATTCACCAGTAAAAATTATTACTTTAATACTAGCTGAAGCACCAGCATCGACCAATTTTTAATATTTAAGGGCTGCCTTATTGTGTTTCCGAAGAAGCAACCACCATTATTTTATATTATTTGTTTGATTAATGAAGAAGAAAAGTTAGATCGTATATACGCAGCTATGTAGTAATAGTATGTGGTGATTAAGTATTTACAAAAATTCAATAGTCCGGTGACGTCTGATTATGAGTTAAACTAAAAGGTATGCAGCAGTAGAAATAATCCCCTCTATCTTCGTTTCAATACACCGAGGAAAAATCAATTACGTCGAAGAACTTCATCGGAATAAACATCTAATTTCCATGGACGTAAAAATGGTAGAAATCCCCCGCGCTGCAGTTGGGGAGATCCACGTGCGCTTTCGGTTCAATTCGCTGACGGTCGTATACAATGGCCGTTCTTCGAAAGTCGACGATATCCTTTGATCGGAACGCGGAGACTTTGTAATCAGTTGATGGAGGGTTTTCACTACTAACCGGTAATTATTACAGAAGCGACCCCCATTGATCCTGGCTATTACCTACCAGAATAGCCCGTGTGATGTTATATGCAAGTCATTGTCGGCATCAGATGTACTAACAAGATAAAAATTCTTTATATTATGACATCGACGCGGTTCTGATATAAGCAATCGAGGATTGCCACTGAAGCATCTTTAGTATACAAAATACACAGTGAATTTATCGAGATGTGAAATGAAAAAGATTCGGCGAATTAATATAGTATTGTGCACATTGTATTGACCACTATCAAAATAGAAAAAGAAAAGAAATGATTTTTAGCTGAATGCGAAATTAAATTCGTTCGAAGTTTCGGTTTTCTATAATAGAATATACATTCAACTTTTATCAGTGTGTCCAGGCAGATGAAACATGTAATTATTGTCCCTATTTTAGTTGATATACAGGGTATCCAAGATAAGGGGCCCTGCATGGGGATTTCGTAAACGGTAAATGATAGAAAGGTGATTAAATTGAAGAAAAATTGCGCAATTATGTGTGCAACAAAATTCTTTTGAGAAATTCAAAATATCGTGAACGGTTTTTGAGATATTAAGGAAAAAATGAAAATCGTGAAATTTTTATTTTTTTGCCTAGTGAGAGTTTCTTTGTCTTTTAAAGGGATAACGAAAAACTAAAAATATCTTTTTAAGGCAATTTTTCATTCTTTATTACATGTCTTATAAAAAAATACAATACCACGTTTCGTACATTTGGAATCATCTTCAACTGTATTTTATTAAAAACACATCAATGGCGAAAAGGGTAAAGCTGACTTTTTTCTTTTCTGTGAGATAAGGTTTAAGGTTGCTGTTTTCAAAAATAAGAGAGTTGTAAGCAAAAAACTTGTTTTCTCACGGTAGGCTGTAGTTAATGACAGCCAACAATACCAAATAACTGTATATTAATAAACTCTCCTGTCACCTGTCATCCTGTGTAGTAGCACAGTACAATAACGCCGAAAAAATTGACATGTTATTGTATTTCATTCGGCGCAGAAAAATGTAATAGTATTAGCCGAACAATGTATGCCAACCAATATCCAGAAAGATGGCAACCACGTCGGCGGACCTTTCGAAAATCAACAGACAATTTAAAAGAATATGGCTCGTTTAGTGCACCGAAGATGAAGAGACATCGCGAAATTAATCCTGTAAATGAGACCACTGTGTTGCAAACAGTTGTAGAAAACTCATCAGTGTCACCCAGACAGATATGCTATGAAACTGCAATAAAAAAAATCGACAGCCCACTTGATTTTAAAGGAATACAAGTATCATCCCTTCAATGAGCGCATTTGTCAGGGACTTGGAATGAGAAGGCATAGGAGCAGAATATAGTGGTCGGCGACATGTCGGAGCGTGTAGAATTTCCTACGAGAATTCTATGGACGGATGAAACTAAATTTACTAACAATGGTTTATTTAATAGACATAACCGTCACTATTGGTAATTGAAAATCCCCATTTAAAAAGAGAATCTGGACATCAAGTCCGCTTCGATTTTAACGTATGGTGTGGAATATTAGGCAACCGCTTAATTAGTCTTATCATTTTCGAACATACACTTACATCAAAAGCATATCTTCGATTATTACAAAATCACGTTGAAGAAATTATTGATGGACCACCTCTGACCAGAAATACGAGGTTTATGGTTTCATCAAGATGGAGCTCCGCCACACAATGCATAAGCTGTATCTAGTTATTTAAACACGAGATTTACGAATAGGTGGATAGTAACTCGAGCACCTGTGAACTGGTCAGCTAGTTCGCCGGATTTAATGCCGATGGATATTTGGATATGATGGATATTCTATGGGGCTATATCAAGGTTTACCAACAAACCTTTGACAATGTGGTTGAATTCCGAGCAGCTATACTTCAAACATTTAGAAGAATTCCACAGGCTGTATTAAGTCGCGCTGTAGCATCGACTGTCAAATGGTGCTATCTGTGTCTTGAGAATGAAGGCGGTTTAATTGAGCACCTTGTTGTAAGTGCTTACGTGGTTACTGTATTACTTTCTTCGGTTTTTCTTGTTATTGTTGTTAAAATATCTGTTCTTCTTGTTTTCTTTAGTTATGATTGTTGCCTTGCCTGTTGTTTTTTACAACTTGTATTAATTTATTTGCAGCTATTGTGCAAATAGATTCGACTTTTATTGTTATTAAAATATTATACACTTTCAAAGTTTTAACAGTTGAATTTTATTTATCTATTAGTTTTTCTTCTGGGCTTACAAACAGTTTAAACAGTTCAGACTTCAACTATTGTTAGCCACGGCCTTCCCTGAGAAAACAAGTTTTTCACTTATAATTTGTTATTTTTGAAAACAACAGTCGTAAGCCTTATATCATAGAAAACAGAAACATTACCTCTACCTAAGGATGCCCTTTTGGCCTTTGATGTGTATTTAAAAAAATGAAGTTGAAGATGATCCCAAATGTACGAAACGTCGTATTGTGTTTTTTGTATTATTCACGTAGTGTAAACCTATCATACCACTATGAGTCTCAGGTAGGGATTAACTTTTCGTAGATATTTTACCGCTTAAGAGCACACTACAACTGGGTAGACGTAGGGGAAGGTCGGGCAAGATGGGACCATTAAGCTTTAGAACACTGCAACAGGATTGCAAATTGATATACAAGGTTCTAAGTACGCTTGTTGTAATTTTTAAACATTTATCTGCTGATGGATGAATTTACAATTTTTCGATAGGTACTCTTGATGTTGTGAGAAAATTTTGAAAAGAAATGTGTAAATACACCATCTTGCCCCACCACGGGGGCAGGATGGGGTTCCAGGTGAGTTAAGAATAGGTCGTACCATAAATCTAGGTAATAGGTAAAAAAAAATAGATTCTTAAAATATTCTTAAAAACAAAGCTTAAACTCTTTAAAGCGAAATTACTTAAAAGAAAAAAAAAACAATTACGATAAGAATATTAAACTTAATCTTCACAATTGAGACAATAGAAGACGAACTCATCCACGTTATTCGCACAGCCTCCATGTACCCAACCTCGCCATCCATGGCATTGTATCAATACTTCCCTTACATACTAACATGGGCGTCATCTTCCTCAACAGAAGAACTTGATTATTTCCTTAACGTTTTTCTAAAAATCTATCTCTTTGCTTTCCTTACAAAATTCAGCTTCTTGGTCTCTTCTGTTTTCTTCTTTGTCATTTTTTTTTCCTTTAACTCTCCCTCAGCACTTCTAGTTGCCTTAGGGGATTCTCCAGACCTTCTATTTTCTTGTAGCAGATTTTTATACGCATGCTTGTAGGATTGTTGTCTTTCCCTTGTTAGCTTTGATTAAACCTGTACTTTATTCCTAACATGAGAAATAGGCATTATGTCTTCGAGAAAGCATAATGGTATTCCAGGCATAACGGACCAGACTGAGGAGTGAGATAATGATGTCCCTCATGTTGCCCATACCAAATAGCCCCACCTTGCTCTCTTGGGACATTTTCTGGTTTGTTATATACATATTAAATATTTGAAATAAACAAAAAATACACTATAGAAAATACAATGCATGTCAATTAATAAGCACAAAAAAGTGTAGTTGTAAATAATTTACTTATGCTTCCGATACTGGCCGTTGAAATTGCAAAGTTCACGCACAAACAGCAATAACTTTGTTATTACGAGTAGTAAAGTTTCCTACATTACAACAACATAAACAGCACTTGTCAATATTAGGACTGCTATTATTTGACAGATGCTTACTGCCGTTTTGTAGATAAGACGATGTCCCCATCATGCCTCGTGGCCCCATCTTGCCCCACCCTCCCCTAATTGTTTTTCTTCTGTAGGGAGATTGCAGTCACATTGTGGACATATTTTTATATTATTAGACTCCAAATATTTAAATGTGAAGATAAAGATTATAGAAAGATGAAAAGTGGTACAAGATATTTCTCAGCATTTTCGAGATATTTGAAAAGGGCATTCTGATATTTCTAACCGTTTTAAAAACAGGCACCGTTTTCTACAACGATTCTGTGGATTGATTAGGATAGCGTCTTTCAATGAGCAATTGAATAGTAAAAATACACCTTCACAACATTAGTAACTGTGCACTGATTAAAAAAATCTTCTAAATTTATAGCAATTTTGACCTGAAATTTGGTACTGAATGGTTAGTCGTCTACTCGAAGAAATACATTTTCAGAAATGGAAAAATTAATATTTTATACATTATTACATAATCAATTTACAAAAAATCATGATAGTGTGAATGTTACAAAGAATTCTAAGCAACATGTAATTGTATGGTGGAATTAGTACTTGATAGTACATGTTATTAAGTAGGCAAGTAGTAGTGTTATTAAGTAGGTTCTACAGTGCAAATCTACAGTATCCTTCTGTGTGGACAAGAACGTGAAAAACAAATCATAAATTTCACAATCTTTGAACTGAAATATATAAACATGCAAATTGCTGTTTTGTTTATTTTTAACCTTGTATGCCGCTTAAAATCTTCTTCTTGTTACGCTGAACATTTGGAAAACATTCTCAACCCTTTTGTAATCTCTATTCATTTCATATAGAAAAGGACGGCGTTTTGTTATTTCTTTATCAGATGATTACCGTATATATGAACGAATTGTTAAAAACTTCTCCAAAATACTTCAACAAATTGGAAAAAAATGTTAAATTGTCACGCCTTATAGAAAAATGAATTATGTATAAATTAAGACGAGTTTCGTTTAATTTAGCTTCAGTGCCCTAATTATTAAATCTAAGAATTTTCCGTAATTATTTAAATGGAATATGATTACCACCGTTTTTATTGCGATAATGGTTATCTAAATATTTTTCGGATAAGTTACAATAAAATCAAATGCTTAGGCAAGCACATTTACATTTTAGAATGTAAATGTGCTTGCGAGATACAGATGTTTGAAAAGTTAAAGTAACTGATTAATTTAATTATAGATTACATGTATTTTTGTGTACGTCCTACGTCTGCAATTTTGTTTCCAATTATTATACATTAATGGTTATAAATGATAACTAGTTTTTTTTTTATGAATTAATTTTGAATAATATTGAATCCTGTTTGTATTAATATGCAATAATATTTTCTAGCAATTACAAGTTTGCATAAATTAAATGTTTATGTGCTATAGTGCTAATGTAGCTTTAAACATTTCTTACACGTTTCAAAGTTCTAATTACGTTATAAGTATTAAGTACAATAATTACTAATTCCCACTTTCTCATTTAATATCAAGTTTAAGTATCCATTTGCTTTTAATTAATTTTTCAATTTGATTTCGCAGTTCAGTGAAATAGAAAACGTTTTAAAGCTATTAGTAATCCTACTGCATTGAAAATAAATAAGAGCTAATAAAATTTACATTCTGAGCCATCTAACGGTGGGGTATTACACTTGCAAGTTCATTGACATTGGTAGTGATGGCGCTGTAGTTCAAGTCCGGAGAATGTAAGGAAACCGGTAGAAGTTTATTTGTAGGATTCTGTAATATCAGTTCTACAGAAAGAATAGGACGTATCTTGATATATATTACCTGTCTATTTTATGTGCTCCTCAAACTATGACGAAAATATCATATATAAATACAGAATGATTCGGTTTTAATTAAAATTCACTTATAGTTAGCAATGAACACTAAATTCGTACATAAGTATGATACTAGGAGGAGCTAATAGTTATAAAACTTAATACGCATTTAAATAATATATTTTTACTACAGTATAAAGTTTTTAACCTATCTAAAATCCCCTTAAATTTTTACTAAAGGTTAAAATAGATAGTTCTAGTGAATTTAGATATCCATACATTTAGCAATAACAAATAAACGATTTTGCCGATCCTTTTACGCACACAAAAATGATTTCCATCATTTCTGTCCAGGGCAAATATGTTGAAATAGAAATATGTAAAAATAAAATTTAAATTACGTTTTCGAGCAACAAACAATATTGAAATTCTGCTGTTCGGAGTTCCAATAAAATGCAAATGGCGTTCCATCAAGAAGCACGACGCGGATCTCAAAGAATATCAGATCTGGCAGAGAGAGAAACTGCTATTTATGTTTTCATAAAATACCACGTTGTTTCAAACAGAATATCTTTCCCAAAAGTATGGCGCCGTTCACTATCTTTCGATCCTAACTGAGACAATAACTTAGGGATTTGTTTGTAATTTGTTACGAAGAAGAATTACTAAGTTATTTTAGTTTCGGAATAGAAGTTTATTATTTCATTTTAGTACCACTAATTGTCTGGGTTTATTGCTATTCATAGAATTTCAAATCATGATATTCATTATTCTTCCATAAATGGAAGCTTTTCTTTGAAAATGTAGTAGTAGGTACACTGATTAACATGCAAATAGTTTGTAATGAATGTGCATACTACTTTTCTTAATGTCATAAATCCACTTTGTGTACTAACTGGTTTTCTATAGTTCATTAGTGAAATGAATCTTTCCAAAATAAATTAATATTGAATTAAGGTCCCAATTTATTTTGAAATTTTAGTGCAATATAAACTGAAAAATGAAGGAAATTGACTTACATGTAGTCTGGCTTGCTATCATTTTTTTTAATGTTTGTGTTGAAATATGTTGAAGATAGAAGGAGAACTAATATATTTTTAATAATCTAGTGCATCCGGTGGCTGTCAGCTATGTTATTTTAAATGGAATAGCCTGTATATTATTACATTTTTTAATTTCTCGTTAGTAAGTAAGTTTGTTACAACAACTATGTTGTTATTTTCAACCATATTTGAAATATTTGCATTTTTAAAATTTTTTGATAGATGGACGAGTGCATCTGAACTTCTATAACTGCAAAGATATTTAACTTAGAAAATTGGAAATTTGTAGCATTCGAAACCGAATGAATTTTTCGAAAACATTATACAGCGTGTCCAAAAATTACAGTTAAACTTTCGAATTGAAAGGTAGATTAGATGTTAATTGCCTAAATATAGCCAGCAAAAGATAACAAATTTCCTAAAAATACCTTGAATATGATATCCTATATAATAAATTATATATAGCATTAGTACCATATTATGTATAGCATGCTTTGTTTTGTGTTTACTTGTTATTGATGTTCTTATGTATAGAAATTCACCAATAAATCATTCTCTATATTTCTTAAAATAATTATATTTGGTTTATCTTATTATTTTATTCAGTAACTATTTCACGTAACATAAATAGAACCTAAAGTACTTCGAATACTACATATAAGTGTAGTTATTAAGTAAGTTATTCGACTATCGGATATGGCGAACTATATAGTTCGTCTTAATCGATTTCGGCTATGACAATAAACTATTTTTAAAACGATCAGAATATTTTATTCTCCCATCGAGTTCGTCTTAACGAGGGAGTACTGTATTTTGTTAGTAAGAAGGATATTATCTAAAAAAACATATGCAGATTATAGAAAACATTTATTGTAAAAAAAAAATGGAATAACTAACAATTAGAATAATATGGATTATATTAATATACGGTTTACTCTAATGTAGATATTTATAATATAATTGGATGTATACTACTGAATTATCCGCAAAATTAATTGATAACTCCGTACTCAGTAATTTTGAGATTCTCCGCAATTACTTAGTTTTAGTAATTTAAATACAAAAATAGCGAAGTATGTATTTCTCTGTACAAATTTATAGGTACTTTTCTACATCAACGGGAGTTGGGTATAAAGAAACCAATAAACAACAAAAACGCAAACAAAAAAATTTGTACATAATAATACCTACATGGTATTATAATTTACAATTGTTCTGATAAATAGTTGTATAGTAATAAGCATTGAGTATTAGATATCATCCTGTTCTCCCTACGATAATGTCATTTATTATATGTTCAGAGTATTAGTACATCTTTAAATACTTATATAAGTATATAAAATATGCAATACAGGAAAATGAAAATCCTAAAAAGAGTCTCTATTTACTATTAATATCAACGAAAAGTAACTAAAGATGGAATGTTAGTCTTAAATATTATAAGATAGGTAATTTGTGAAACAAAACAAAGTTTTCTAATAAATGATTCTTCATGCCGTTAAAATCTTCAAATAATACAACTAAAGTACTTTTTTACTCACAGATAGCTAAACATTTCGATGGTGCAATAACATTATTTATTTAGTACTACTGTAGTAATTAATAGTTAATTAAGCAATACTGTAAGATATTTGTGTCACTACTTTTGGAAGTAATGCACTTTTGATGTAGCACAAGTAGATAGATAGATAGATTTTTGTATTTGCATAATATATGAGGAAAATATGTTTTCATGATTATTACTTATTTAAAAAGAAACGATATACTTCAGCATGCTCGCAAGTTTCAAGAATAATTTCAATTTCTATAAAATTTGATTCGTTTTCCTGTTTTCACAGTAACATATATTTTTAGTACCTACATCCATTTAAAAAACATACGAAATGCGAACTTAATGCCCCAATAGGGCCATAAATATAAACATATTTCTCGAATTCCTTCCTTTTTAATCTAATTAGACATTGACCTACTTCTGTACACACATCTTGTCTCATCATAACGTAGCTATTTATTGCGAAAATCCAAATTGACGGCACCTCTGTTATAACTTGTTCGCATCTAGTGGAGCTGACATGCAAGAAGACTTCACTGTCTACAACCATTAAACTGGAAGACCGGAGAGTTGTTGAGAGAAGGATCTCCGTCCCTGTTCCGGGGCGTTCTTTTTCCACCCTGCCTTTCCGAGGTGGTTCCCCTTTAGATATTCCAACTGTGGCGGTGAAGGCAATGACGACACTCTTCACCTCCCTGTAACGGCCATGATCTGCGGGGATCAATAAGCGCTCTTTCTCTCTACGGCGAGATTTGTACATTTAGGGTCGGCAAGATTATTCGTTCGGGTGCCGTGTGCTCTCCTCGAGACTTCAGGATGCTCCCAAGCGACCGGAAATATGACTGACAGGCGGAAATATTCGTCTGTATCGTTATCAGATTGTAGTCAGTTTGTTCTTATGATGTAGACGCAATGGTTTCTCCTTTATTCAGGTATAAACCTTATGGAACTTCACAAAACCTTGCGAAACTCGAATAAGCTCGTCTACGATCAATATACAGGATGTTCAATTAAAAAAAAGTGCATATCTTTGAAAAAAGACCAGTATAATTTATTTAAATATATATGTTCCGATACGTTAGACTAAGGTTTTCGTGAGCTGTGTTCAGGAGCTAAACTTTTAGTTATTATAAGCAGCAAAAATAATCGCCATCTCTTTAAAGAGTGAGTCAAGTATAGGCTTGTGCAGAAATCATTCATTGTACGAACTACATAATGGATATGATGTAAAAAATAGTCAAGAAAGTACAAAAAAAAATTATAAAAATAGAAATAGCACGCACAAATGGCACAGATACCAGGACCTCGGTTGTTGAAAAAGAGCTCTGGATATTTGTTCCTCAATTATTTAATTCAACTCAGAAGAAGTCTAACAGCATAACCAATAGAAAACAAAATAAATGTACATATTATTGTAAAGTAGCAGTAAAAGAGGTTTGGCGCATTTACACAAGCATAATTCTTTGATAAGAGTTTGTTATGGAGTACTGAAGCTTACTTAAGTCTTAAAGAACAATTTTTGTTTTCTATACTAAAGCCTGACAAGCTCTTTAAAACAGAGCTATATCAATTAACACAATTATTTGTCTTTATAAATTTGGAAATTTGCCCAAAGGGCGAGCATGCAGCGAAGTGTAATAAATGAAAGAGACTTTCTTTTACTGGTTCAAAAGATTCAGAGTGTTCCAAATTGGTGCAACTATTTATTAATCTTTGTAAGACTGAATATTGTAAATTCCATGTGTTTTATAATGTGAGGCTGCTCAAAGTCATCTGCACACTCCTGCGGTGAAGATGAAAGTAAAGCGGATTACATATGTTGAAATAATTTTATTTTCGGATCAACTAAAGCAAATGGTGAAGTGAATGGTATAGTGGAAACTCTACTACTTTCGATATATGTATATAATATTCGCATTTTAACTTTTACATTTATTTAAAGCAGGTAATAGGTACTACAAAAAATGAAAACTACATATTATTTTACTTTAATAACATAGAACTAAATATAAACTTTGCCAATTTTATTACCTCTTCATAACATTCGTATAATACGCATTCTTCATTATATATACTTATAATATAATAATTATAAGAAAAAAATGCATTAAACATGGGTTATACATATAAAAATAAACAGAAATTTTAATAAAACAATAAATAATTTACTTAGGTATCTGATTATTATAAAAGTTGGCATACTAGCGCGTTTGTAAAAGGAACTAGAAATATACCTAGTAAAAAGAAAAGCCGATGTAATTAAAGTCAACAAATATGCTTTTAGATAAATGTAAGTTTTCACGGCCGTTATATATATACAGACGTTTTTAACGAAATTGTCGTGTTGGATATTTGCTTTACTGTTGCTATTATGCGTTGGCTCTTCAAAATGTTTTCAGTGTAATATAAATAAATATAAATGGTCAAGTGAATTCGTGCCCTACATGTACCATCTTAGCAAATAAATGGGAATCAAGCTTCACAAATCTTGATATTATGCATCGAGTAAAGTAGTAATTAAAAATATTTGCAAAACAATTCTGAGTTATAATTGCTCGCCCGGTACTTGTAGTTCGGTTTGCCATATTATCGAAGATTTTGGAACTCAATTCGCATTTATTTGTTAAAGGGCGACTTTCTTGGTGTTTTCTTCTTGATTAAGTGCTTCTTTTTATAATTTCAATGGTTTACGCGTAATCCTTGGGAACAGTGTTTTAAATGTGATGGTCTCTTTACGGTATTTTGCGAGCGCACCATTGTTAATCCAAGTTGTTCACACTTTGTTGTTCTTTACTTTTGCTTTGTACGATTTGGCGACTTTTACAAATTATATCTAATTCATATATACGGTGCTTTAAGTGATGTGTATTACATCTTGATAAATGGAAATAATTTCCTATTGTTTAATCATGTGAAGTATTCTTTTACATAAATTTCATTTAGTCTATCGCTACTCCGCGTATATGATAGTTGCATATTGCTAGCTTTTTGAACTTTTGTATTTGGATCTATTCTTTTGTAGAGTTGTTTCTACATATCAACTTCCTGTTAGTTCCTCTCGCCTTCTCAAATTTTTTTCATGAGGCACCTTCTGTTGTGGATGATGGTGAAAGAATTGATCGTGTGGGTCTCTTGTGACATCCGCATGACCCACTCTATTGCTCATGGAGTCCACTAAACATACAGGAGAGATATGTTTCCTTCTTTCATCTCCATAAAAGTTTTGATACTGGATGTACGTCTAGTAAGGTGTTCAGGATTTGTCCGTATGGTCAAGTAACAGGTGTCATCATCATATTTTCATATTTCGGTTTGTTGTTACTTGATCAGGTATGGGTTTTCAATCGCGACTTTTTCGTTGAAAAAGTCCCATTAGATGATTTTAGATTTCATTTTAATTCATTTTAGGAATGGCGTTACAAGGAAATCTTTCATTTTGGAATAGATGTTATAACTCAACTTCTCTGCGAACTTTTGACCAAACTATTTGTAAAAATTACAACAGAAATTCTACGCAATCACGTTCTAATTTTTATTAGTGATACATATAACGAAACTAAGTTGCATTACCGAAAATAAGACTTCCGACTGCTGCAGAAGCTATACGAGTTAATACCAGTGGCGGGACATCTGAAAGGCAAAGGAGGCTAAGTTTTCCCATAAACGTGAAACATACAACATGAATATTCCTAAAGTAAACTTTTTATTTAGCACCGAATATCGCTAATGAAAATAGAATTAAATGAAAAAAGCAGCAAGCAGCAATTATTGCTTCTTTGAATTGACTACGCTAAGAGCGATCCATCATCCTACCGTGCATTCTGCGCCAGAAGCATTTGTGAAATTTATCTCTTGAATATTTCACTTCAAACGAAAGCTGTGTGATCATTTAACGTTAGGTGAAAGTGCGGGTAAAGCACCGTAGTCCTAGAAGACTAAAAGAAGCAAGGAGCTAATGTATTTTTGCAAAAACTTCTCCACTAGAGATGGGTAGTTATTAATAACTAGCCAAATGGCGGCTTATCGAGGAAATAACTGTAGCTATTGTTTCTGCAAGCGTGGTAACTGTTCCAGCTAGCGGGACTTACAAAAGGACTTTTATTCACTTGATTTGAAACAGCGCTATGTATTAATTATACCAAAGACTTGGTAAATTAGTATTAATTTTCTGACTGAGGCAGTTTGTTTTTCTTAATCTTTAATATAGTTTATAACTTATTTAATGCAATCTTTCAAAGATTCGTTAAAAAGATTGTTAGATCAGTTTTCCTTTTTCGATAAAATTCATTTGAAAGACGACTTTACTATTATATGGCCAATTTCTAATTAGACAAAGACATCAAGTGAAAGGTTATCAGTTATGTTAAGTAACGAGTTGCATTCGGGCATGCCCGATTTTTTTAACTTGTCGAATATTATTGTTAATATTTCACTTACCTTAATCTGGAGAAAGGTTCTTGTATCTTTCAAGCATAAAAAACTTATTTTCCAACACTACAAGCCAAAGTCGCACTTCGTAATT
This sequence comes from Protaetia brevitarsis, assembly GCA_004143645.1. Lineage (NCBI taxonomy): Eukaryota > Metazoa > Arthropoda > Insecta > Coleoptera > Scarabaeidae > Protaetia > Protaetia brevitarsis. The sequence continues at coordinate 24,067 of RXPK01000944.1, read as the reverse complement.
GCACTAATAAAAAAAGAAGTTTAAAAAAATCGCTACACAAGATGGAAAATTTATGGAACTATTATAGTATATTTGGCCATACAATAAATTTTTAAGTGCTATCATTACATTTAACGACATATAACGAGGGCACATAATAACAAGATTTGACGAACCGCCACTGGTTTACACAATCAAGAATTTTGCCATCTATATAATAATAACACAAAATTGGGAGCTTTTCTCCAGTGTGACTTACACTCGCTTTGCATTACCTAATGTTGAAACTAAGACAATTTATGGCATCTGGACGTGGTGAGCAAATTATAGTAATAGTATATTTCAAACCAAGGGAGGAAAGTGCTCTATTGCAGGCCGCAATAGCACTTTCCTCACGTGGTTTGAATACTATTTTTTCCCAGCCATTCCAATTTTAACTAAATATCTAAAAATAATAAAGACATCTGTGAGTGACATGATAGATAGTAGGCTTAATCTGTCAAATATTTTTTCAGAACTGTCAAGTTAGCATCGTTTTAAAAGTGTTTAGTAATAGTTTAATTGAAATTTACTACCTAATAATTTAGCAATTATCTCATAAATGGGCTCAGACTGGGTCGAATGTACTAATGTCCTCTATCAATAATGTCACATATTATAAGATGTACAGTTTCATCATGTCAATGTCACTTACTTTTCCTCCCTCAAATGAAAAAAAATAATAATAAGTAATCCTCTTTGCAGTTACTGGCACATATAAAATGTTGACATGATCTGTAAACATTAAAATTTGTATAAATTTTACAATTAATATACACTTCAGTAAATCGTTCATAAGCAACAATCATAGCAAAGGGCGAAAGTTCGAATCCTGCAGTACTCCGGATTTAAGAAACAGTAGAGGAGAACCCATTATAGTAATGACAAGAATTACGATTACGCAAATACATTTAAGATAAATATTTGAAATACCGTGCCACATTAAACATGATCATGTTTTACAATTTAATTTGTTGAGTTAACAAAGAACTTTAGAGGCAAGTTTTTAAACATCACTCCCAGTGTATCCTATTTTTATTGGTATTTATACGTTTAGTAGTATATAATCTTTTGTTATGAATGTTCTCCTTCTGGTAAAATATTTATCTTAACATTTCAGTTCAATAAAAGAAAAAACGATTTTATTTCTACTTAGATGGAATAATGTTTTCCTTTTGCTGACTGAAAATACTGAAGAATTCCTATTTACTGTAAACCTAGAACATTCATAATAACACTAATGCTAATTAGCGTATACCGATAAATTACAAATATGTGTTTATTTTGATTAAATTATGCAAAAGTTAACACATATGCTAATTAAACAAGAATTTTACCTAATGTGCTAAATTATATAACCAATTTTCCTCAGTTTAATCAATAGTATCAGGCTAAATACAATCACAGCAGCAAGATTTGTTTCCTGAGCAAACATACTTTTTTCCCATTTTCTGGTTAGATTAAACGAACATTTTAATCTGAAATGAATAAGTATTATCTGTCTTTTCAATACAATTATTTTTGCCATGTTAATGAATAATACATATTATGTTAAACCAAACGTGTTCGAGCAAACTAAAGAAAGAGCATTCATTCGTTTTGCAAAGGTATATGGTCTAGATGTTATGCTATTACATTTTTTTACCGTTTCAATGTATAATATAAAGTGTAAAAATATCTTTAAGACGAGATGTTAAATACATTAGAAAAAAATCTGTAAGCGCCATATCATTCCTTTGCAAAACAATCAGTTGCCACCACGCCGTGGGTCGCCGTTTTAATGATCACCGCTCCTAACGGATGTTTATAGTATAGTAGGTAGATAGCAAATCTACCAGATTAATATTTGATAACTGTGTCAGTCGTGTTATTTATGCTCAATATATATTATTGTTGAAGTGCCATAGGGGAGGTGCCATCTTCATTTCCGTAGTATATAACATATATCTAATGGTATTTGCTTTGTGTATGAGAAAATTTTCCTGTAGTAGAGTTCAGATAATAGTAGATGCTTAGAAAAACTGGAGTTAAGTTTAAGGAAATGGGTAATTCCAACATTACGTATATCAAATTGACTGCAATTTTGGTTCACACAGCAATATTTTGTTAACAAAACTGTTAATTTAACGTCGTTCTCTCAGTCTGTCAGGATTAAAAAAATTGTACTTTTGCCCCATCATGAGTGTATTTATGCATTTGCCGTACTCAAATTTCCTTGCAACGCTGATGAGTAAGTTTCAATCGTGCTTTTTATTATGACATTCGTAATGTTTGTTACTATAAGTTATTCCATTTTTATTAAGTGCATTTCAATTTATTTAATTATATGCTTGTGGAGAACATTTCTTTTAATTTACTTTTCTTCTTTAGTTGCGATGGAGGATTATAGGACGGAAACGATGTTTGATAAGGATAAGTAAATATATGGATAAACGCTAACGCGGCATTCCTCAAGCAGCGGCAATACACTCAATATACACAGAAAGATACGAGTATATACGGAGTAACAGCAGAACGCAACGTAATACAATAGTTGTTCTAATGGAACCAGTGAGAGCTAAATGGCGAGAGGGAAGTTTCCCCCTTTTACCCTACCCTTCGCAGCATCCAGCATGCTCAGAGACGCTCTAGGGGCGTCGGCGTCCGCAGCGTCCTCGCTCTGTCACTAACACGTCAACTTGATCATTGTTGTGATACTAGAAGCGAATAATCGTTTCCTTCATTTCGAAAATCGTATCCCCATATTCGATTGCAGAACGTCCCGCAAGCTAATTATGAAAACGACGCGAAGCAGTGTTTCGATCGTCAAGACAGAAACCCGAAGATACCAGTTACCTAGTGATGGTGGCGAAGCGAAAAGTAAGTAATTCATATTTTGTCTGTTCACGAAATTCTTCCTTATGAAAACTCACCGGAACTAATTTTCGGTGTCGCGCACATCATATATCAAACGTACGAACGATCGGCAACTTTTCTCATACATACGCTCGTACACATGTTTACCGTGTGATCGTTAAATATTAACGTGATCGGTGGACGGACAGAGAAAAAGACACCTGCCGTCAAGACGAACGGACTCATTTTTCTGTGTCTTCTCGTTCACGTATTCCTGTGTTTTACAATCCGAAAAGTGACCGACTGGCCAATTTATAAACGTTTGGGTTCGGCTTTTAGGCTCTGATGTCTTTTGAAGGATGTATTACGAGCCGTCATGCGACGTAATTATACGTTAATGCATCACGCTGTGACGCAAGTGAGATTAAAGAGATTTATTTCGGACATTATTTTTATTTTTTCCCCTTTTTATTTTCGTTTCTCAACGTAACACTTCTAACCGATTAGTTATTCGATGGAAAGATATGCATGCGCTTATATTTTAACAATTGTTTTGTGTTCATAGGTCAAAACGAAAATAGAAAAATACGCAGTCCTTGCAAACTAAAAATTAACTGAGAAAATGTCGTGGTAAGCTGCCGCCATTCACTCGTTTTAAAATCTGTTGCGCAGACACTTTGACATGCGCAAAAGTAATGATTAAAATAATGTTTCAAAAGTTTCTGCCGTGTTAATTAAACTTTACCATTCAATTGCGGCGCGGTGGACGGTTGCTGGAAAAGTGGGTGGGAATGGGGTGTTTGGCCGTGGCCTGTGTATGAAAATTTAATTTTCTCTTACATGTGAATGCCGTACTCCGCGGATGAACTGGAATATTAACGGTGTCGTATTTGATTAAACGCTGGACGTGAAATATTCTTGTAGTAATTCAGATTGTACATCGAAAACGTTATAGAACCATGTCTTTTTAAACTAAACTAGCTTTTACTAAATAAATGACTAACGTATTTTCAATTTGCTATAAATTAAAACTATTATTTGATATCGGTTATTCTATACACTCAAAGTCATGCCGCAGTAGCAAAAGTATTAGTTTCTAAACTAATGCTTTAAAGAGTTTGAAATAATTACCGGAATTTTTCCTGTTTAAGTTTAGGTACCCAATGCAATTTTCCAAAATTCCTTAAATTCAATTTCACTTTTTAATGTTATTCAGTAACTTCGAGCTGCTGCTTGAGTACTCGAAATTTGCAACTACTGTTCAATCCGGTTATGGGTAAACCTTATTTTCGAGTAATACCCGATTTCATGTACCAGACCTCGGATCTCAACCCTGGGTACATACGATTCTGTTTTTAAAATGGCGTAGACGGTATTTAGAATTTTATCCGTAGAGCTATCTACAAACTTTTAGGAATCTGCAATTTTATGATTATAAATTTTAGATAAAACTTTTTCGTGGATTGTTTGTCTTTGCTGTAAAATTGACTAACTGCAACTTTTTTATCAAAACATAAGCCGCTGTCCGGGCATCAATTTGTTTTAATTACAGTAGTAGTCCTGAGAAAGCAAATAAATATTTCCAAAATATCGACGCTTAAGAAGTGGATGTTATTTAAGAATTCTCCATTGCCGGAAGACATTGACATTTTCAATATGCTTTTTTAAAAGGCGCTACATAGTAAGTATAGTAAGTTATTATAAACCGCAAAAAATCGTAATCGCACAAGTGTGCATCAAAGCACAAAATAAACATCTTGCATTCGATGGCCGACAAAGCTCAAATTCACGGAAAACCTCTATTGTCGTAACTAATTATTTTACTTTTTATTACTAATTATTCAGAAAATACATATGTGGGTAAATTTATTCAATATTATATACTATCTGTACGTATGCGTTCGTTGTTAATCTTGTGACCATTGTAATGTATGACAAACATTGACGACTAATATCATTTCTAAATTATCTGTGGTAAAACTGCATCATCTATTAGATTGTAGGATATTTTTAAACGCAGAAAAAATCATTTCAAATCACAGCTGTTTACTGGAGCATGATCAGTTTTTTTTTAATATTCTCCATACCTTGCAATCCATCCAATCACCTTTGAACAATTTTGGGAAGTAGAACTAGAAGCCATTTTGAAATATACAAGATGTTCAACAACTACAAACAAACCAAAGTAAAAATTCAAGAACCTTCCGACGTAAAGGAAACTATGGAGGTAAATAATCATAATAAGAAGAAAATAATACCTAATCCAATAATATACAACAGAATTCTTTATACCTAGGCATTAAACTAAACAGAGAAATCCAAAATACCAACAATCTACAGAAAAAATGTATAAAATATAAACTAAATTAAACGCAGGGACTTCGGGACCTTTACAAACCAAAAGGAAAAATGTAAGAAACCAACACTATCCTACGTGACAATAATATATTCATACACACATATGTATATACATAACAGAAACAATCGGAAGACACGTCTACTATTGATAGACACTTCTAAAATTAATTCTACTAATATGCTGCATGTATAGTGAAGAGCTTCTTAAACGAGACTTTATCCCTACTACTCTATACTAATTGTTAGTGTGGATAACGTCAATGTTTGCTTGCAGGGATCTCATTTAAGAACTCGTTCTACGCCACTGCGTATTAATCCAAAATAATTGTCGCATAAAATATAAAATGCTCCACTCTAGTAATACGCTTCAAAAATAAAAAAGTTAAAGAATATTGTAATTATTTCCAATCGAGAGAGGATCAAAAATTACGGGAACCGAGATATGAATCTTTAAAATTACATAACACTTGCATATACTGTCCGGCCGTATATATTCCTTTCTGCTAAATTTTGATCACCCACTTTTAGTTTTATTCTCTTGACTGATAATTATTTAACTTCAAATCGCCTTGTTTTAATTAGAGTAATGCTCCTGAGAAATGAAATAAATATTTCCAAAATATCGAGGGTTAATTAGTGGGCGTTATTTAATATTCTCCATTGCTGGAAGATTCTTTGACAAGTTTTTTTTGCGTTTCCTATACAGACTGTTTGTAGCGATGTAATGAGTTCCAAAAATAGAGAAGTTAAAGATTATTGCAATTATCTGCAATGGAGAGAGGCCCAAAAATTATGGAACCGAGAATTTTTTAAATTACTCTTAAATATTGCAGTCGGGGGAGCCGCAAAAAGAATAGCGACCTGCTATGATTACTAAATATATGAAAATACTTGAGATTAAGCAGACAATAATAATTGACAAAATTTATGACTAACGTATATTTTCTGTTACTTGTCATTTAAAGGCATTCACACGATTCACAGGTCAGGTCACAGTCAAGTCACGGTCAGATCAAATATTGTAACATTCATATTGTATTGTTAAATTCGCATTAGGGCACACGCTCAAGTCACGGTCAAACAATACAAAATGCATGTAACAATATTTCTGCAAACATTTTTACTGCAAAGTAGGTGTAGGTACTTATGCTTATGATTGAAATTTTCGCAAGTATATATTTTTATTCATTATATATCAAATTATCGACCATATTGAAATACATAAAATGAATTTTATTTCAGTGTGTGGAGTGAGCAAAATATACCTATGGCTTAATAATATAAAAGGGGCTAACAGTATTTTTTTCTTGAAAGCGCCATCTGTTGCATTACAAGCATTGATTATGAAAATATAGAACCAGATTGCAAAAAGTGCTTAACATCTTACCCTGCTATGGGGAAATGCATGACTGGAAAAGTAACATATGCTCAGACAACCAGTGAAACTTCAAAACTATTTTATTTGCAACATAACATGGAACGTTAACATGGAAAGATAATCGAAAATATCATGGATGGCTTTGTTTTGATTTTTTTTTCTTAATTAATTCCAAGAATACTAATTAAACTTCGCTATAAGTATCATTTGTATTAAGTCGCAACGGTTAAACAATTCTGTTGTACATACTTTAGGTCAAATAATATGTGTTGGCAAGCCAAGCATAAAATTAAATTCTTATCATCTTGATTAATTTAATTTCGATTTAGTTACATTTAAACTTTAATTACAATTCATACAATATTAAAGTGTTTTGCGTTTGAAAGTTATAGGTTATTGAAACCTATCGACCGATCTTGCATCTTATTTTACCATTGACGAAATCTTTTTGTGAAAGAAGTTTGATTTAGACGAGATTGAAAATATGGAAAATAATATTCCATCTCCACCAAACATTTATATGCTTTATTCCGTAAATATTGTAGCTTTTGTATTTGTGATAGAGGGAACTGAAAATATCCCCACAGTTAGAGAGCTCTGACATTCATAACGACAACTTGTTGATTGTAAGAATGCAAAAAGATGAAAAAGCAAATTTTGTGTTTTACCACAAATATTATCTAAGCATACGTATTACTTTCTAGTGGGACTACTTATACCATCAGTATTCTTATTATGGCAACAAAATTTGAAATTTTCCGAAATATTTCTAAATGGCTTCAAAGTTATTGTAAAAGAATTTTATATTTTCCTAATCAAGGAGTGCAAAACATTATCAACGTAATGCGTTGCATTGTGAACCTTGTGAACCTTCTTTCCATTTTTTCACCAACCCATAGATATGAAAAAAAATTGTAAATAGTAGTATCTAGTTAAAAAAACTCTTTGAATAAATTCATTGGGATGAAAATACAAAAAGCATATACTATAGGTATAGTATATGCCACATTATTCATTTTTTATTTTGCTAAAAGTAGTGGGTTATTTTTTTAATTAATAAATAATAATGATAATAAGTGCTCGTTATGGCAACCTGAAAACATTGCAACAACCAAAATATTACGAAAATTTGTGGATATAATTTAATACGTTAGCAAGTAAGGAAATAGCAAAACAGTATTTAATCGTAACTACTTGACGTCATATAAATATACAACTACATTTGCGGCCGTTACAATTTTCTTAACTACTTTATGATTATATGTTCCAATAATCGCCACTTTGGTTCTCTATAGCAAATTACATACCTATTACCCTTTTTGCGGGAGAAATGAATGTTATTTGAAATTTTGTGATTTATCGAATAATGCCCACACTCTATTGATTTGAATCTGTTCAACAATAATTTTTTTTTGCGACTGCTACTCATATAGGTACAGATTTCAATATTTAACAATTGTTTAAATCAAATGTAATAAAACTGTTTGAAAGTCAAAGTAATCTTGTTGAAAGAATAGAAAGACTAATTCCTGGTTAACTAATATTCAAGAGAATTAAAAAAAAAGTGGAAAGTACACCAGCGACACATTCTAATTGTACGACCTACAGGGTAAAATACAGCCTATATGTTTAGCGTAGATAGTAGACGGATCTATCCATTAACTGGCCGCTTCGAAGTATGTAAACACAGATGTGCTGTCTCTGTTATTTTAAAAAAAAAGCTTAGGCTGAATTTATTAATGTGCGAAGTTGAATGCATGTATTATGTATTTGTTATCTTTGCGTAGGAATAAATTTATTTGATGTTTGAAGTATTTCGAATAATTGCAGTCTTGTTAAATGGTTTTAAAAGGTATTTCATTTCACTGTTGAACTACGACTAGGAACCAAACCAAAGGCATGTTAATTATACAATAAATAGAAATATCAATGGCTTAAAGTAATAAACCCATTGATGTTTCTATTTATTTTATACCGTATGCAAATAATAATGAGAGTATCAAAACGGTTCGCATGAAAACATTTAAAGTATTCAGCTATACTGAAATCAGTAAAGGATATCTCGGTTATGAATGAAACACTTTCTTCAGTATTACTCAACACATTAACTAAGTTGCGACAGCCGTATGCAAGATATTAAACAATATTATAATAAGGATTACCTATTACTACTTCTATTTTTCGTGAGGTGGGTGTTGCGCCAATTAATTGATTAAATGAAGAGAAATTTGTAGTAATGTCGTTATTGACAGAAATGCATGTTTTGTTTTCCTTGCAACTTTACCCAAATATGCTTAAATTTTTTAATCTAATTCACGTACGATGATTTCATATCCATTTTTTTTAATTCGCTCCGGCTTCCTTCTTTGACATTAAATAGTGAGAGATATGGCGAGGATGCATTCAAAACCACGATTTTTATATTAGATATTAGAACGAAAAGCTCTACACTCGTCAGAATTTTTTTTATGTTTACAGTAATGATATGTTTTTATTAATATTATAATAAAATAACATGAAGATAAAATAATATTTCGATTATAAATTCCCTAGTTGCAAAGATTTTACCTCAAAAGTCTCACAATATTTTTTCAAAAGAAATACAAATTTTCAATTAGTCCTAAATCGAACAGCAGTTATAGATATAAATATAAAATGCAGGTTTAAATTAATAATTAATGATTACTTTATATTATGTTAATATTGAAAAAAGGAGCCGCGGCGAATTAAAAATACATATGAAAACAATCATTATGAATCAATCAGATTAAAAAACACAAACATATTCAAATATTAAACATATCAATAAAGCTGTAGGGATGTGTAAAGAAAACAAAACATCTATTCGTATACAATATTATATTTAAGGTAAGTAATTGAAAAACTTTGAATTGTGCCAACCGAGGTAAGTCGGCAGACATATGTATGCGCCTTTGATGTATTTATTTCTCCCTATTTTATAAGTTCAATGTTTATCTATGTTTGCTTACTGCATTCTTCCTTACATTCAAAGTAGATTTACTACAAAAAAAAAACACAGAGACCTCACATCTCTGTTTATATATTTCGAAGACGGCAGTGAATGCATAAGCCGTCTACTATCCATGCTACACATATAGGTTCTATTTTATGTTGTAGGTCGTACAATTAGAATGTGTCGATACTGTACATGATAAGAAATGGAACTTGTTCAAAAAAGTCACTATTTGCAAGTGTAACTTAATAATCTATAACAAAACATACTTAAGTCTAAATTATTGACGTCATACAAATATTATTATTATTATATTTGCAGCCACCGCATGATTCTCTAAATTACTTCATGACTATGTCTCTATTGTTGTCACTTTGTTATTTTGTGTTACAAGTGTCTTTGTTTATCTCAATTTGTGCAACATATTTTTCTTCAGAATTTGAATATAATGCTAATGTTGCAAAATTTTAAGATTTGCTTAGATATGTATATTTTCCCATTTTCAATTGCACCAAGGCGGTGAATTAATATACCTAACATTAAAGAAAATAGGCAAAAATATTTAAACCAAGTTTTAGGTACCTACATAAATATGCATATAATTTGCCGATAGTTAAAAAAAACGTATTTGATGGAAATTATCATTAAAATATTAATATTCTAGTTTAAAAATCACCGATTTACTTGAATGTGACATTTTCTTCACAGATCAGTTATATTACTTGACATTCTCAATTAGATTTTAGATGACTCTTTTAGGACAGCAACATAAAATAAGATATACTTCTATTTGATTTGCTTTTTTGTCTTACCATGATAGCTATAACAATGATGAACAATATCATTTTCCTTGTTTTGTGTTTAAAAGTATTGTTAGTCTAGCAAAGTTTACTAGAAAATTCAATCTACAAGTGGGCTTTTTAAATGTTTGAAATTGTCAAGACCGTTTGTCAAAATCCGTGAAATGAGATTAGACAAAACTTATTACATTATAAGTAAGTACTAAAATAAAAATACAGTAGCAATACCAATTCTGAGAAATAATAAAGCGGACAAAAATTTGGAAAATATGCGTACGTCCAAACATATTTTTATGTATTAAGTATTATATCTAATTGAGAATACTTAGATGTTCTTGTAAAGGCACTAAGTTAAACCCCACATTTGAAAAAAAGCTACCTACAAAGCAAGACTATACTTATTGATTTGTTAAAGGATATGTGGAAACCTTGTGCTAATTCCAAAAGTAATGCACACGTTATCGCAATACGCTTAACCATTCTTGTGAAGCCTGGTCAAGAAGGGCGTAACAAGCTAAAGCCGCAGCTAAGCTTCCATTCATGCCAAGGAATGCAATCCCAATGTGAGCAATGTATTCGTCCTATATGTCATTGTCGTTAGAAACTCTAGCTATTTCACAGACTAAGATCTATCATTGACATAGGACCTATGTATATACAGCAGCTAACAGCAAATCAATTTCTACGTCAACCAGGAAGTGCTCCAACATTTTATTTTCGTACTCTGTGATGAGAATGATTTCCAGCTATATTTGGAGGACCAAGGGACAATAGGGCACACCTTCAGTCATTGTTATTTGCGTTATTTTGTACGTTCATTAGCTATTCAGTTGATAACTTTCCATAACTTACTTAATGGTTTTGGCAAATTTGAATATTTAAAAAATAAGCGTCTGGATTAAATGTTTAGCTACGCAGAGAAAAAACAATATTAACCGTAAGTGAAAATTTAATATTGGTAACTAAAAAATTAATTGTTATATGTGATCAAATTAGTGTGAAGCTGTGCTTCTAACAATGATGATTTTCCTAGTGAATGAAAAACATTATTCATTTCAAATGTTTTACATTATTTGGAGTTAATAGGTAAATGCTTTGCTAGTATTACTTGCTGTATACTAATTGCATATACAGTGCATACTTAGCTTACTATTGTTACTTAATTGGATTTACTTACCATCACTAAACTGTGAAATGTATAATAAGAATAACACTTACTATAAATAAATTATTTTTTATGAAGGCATGTTCTTACATAATTATCTATATTAACTGATTGTCGTCAGGCTTAAATCATTTTTATCTTGATAAATCATCATATTATTTAGTTAGTTTTTATTTATACCTACTAATGTGTTTGTTTTAATATATAATTTACTGTAATAGTATCCCAAACAACTGTGTTTAGTAGTTGGGGATATGTTTTGTGATTTGAGTTAATGTCTGCTAATATATTTTGGTACTGAGGACTATCGCAGTGTTAAACAACTTATTTTACTCACTCTTAATGTATAGCGCATTAATAACGTATAACTAGTTAATCGTACTTATTAAAAAAATAGAGTTGCCATTAATATAAAATGCTATATATATTGTTTATTTGTATCATATTTCTCAGTGTAGCAGTTGTTATAAACGGTGCATAAATTCTTTAAGTGCCGGACCCTTAAATGGAAGTTACTCTATAATTTGGGAACTATTCATATCTGTCCACTATAATAATATTCCAGCTCTACATGCCACGTTATATCACAGATTATATTATGTCATTCAGTGAGTACAATATTGAATATTCACTAGAACATACACGAACTACACTTCTTTACTTTCTATATTATTCTTAAGCTAGTAGTGACACCATACCATTAACAAACAACAGGACTACAAGAAACGACCAAAGTTGTTCTTCTAGTACCGCCAAAACAAAAGAAAAAGAAGAGTATGCATAATTCTAGCGAACAAAATAAAACAAGGCAGGACATAACACGCATATATGCATGTACAGAAAGCTCTATATGGTAGTCTATGTAAAAGCTTTTTCCACTCATTGTTCCAGAATGAATATAATACAGATCCAGTAACAAACAAGCATACCTATAACACACGAGCACATGGAGCACGATTGATATATTACCGATTCCTTATAATTAATGATCTATTATCCTGATCGATATTCTATTCTATTATGTAAGCGGTGTACAAACTCGAACATTGATTTTGATAAATTGTATTATCATAATTTTCAGGAAGAGTTTTTTTTCGACACCAGGTCTGGTCGAGGAATCGACAGAGGGCGGGAGGAAAAAAGAAAGAACGCGAACAACGTTGGAGATGAAACGAAAAACAAAACACTGCTAGGCACATTCGTGATCTACCCTGTAGATCCGGGCTTTTGTAGAAATTTCGATATCAGAAGCTCGTCTCTACAGGTATCTTACGGATGGAAGACCGCTCGGCTTGTGCTATATTATCTACCGTGCCCCAAGGGATGTGCGTAGAAGAAATTTGAAAGGGAGAAACGATCGGAATAAATTACCTCTACTATTATTTTATTCTGTGGAAATAAAATATGAAGAAGATAGATATGTGTTTTAGAAATGGTAAACATGAAACTCTAAAATATATTTCATAATTTTCGACTTGCCCCTTTTATATATAAAAAGTCTGAATTGTTGGGAATATCTGTTAGAGCAAAAGAAGAGCAAATAATCGAAGTGTTGATATACTGGCTATTTTATTTGGTAATGTTGGAATGAATATATTGCATTTTAATGACTTGGTTTTGCCTAGCGATAACTTTATGGTGACTGTTGTTTATGTATCTTTCAGAATTTAACGATTTTGTGCCTAGCAAAAATAATTTTGAGAGAACAAGAAGTATAATAAAACAATAACAGTGCAAAAGTAATTATAGTGAGTTTTCTAAGAGGATAGAAGGAATCATTTAAGGTGACAGAAAAAATTAGAGAAAAATTCAGCAAAAATGAAGTACATACAGCAGATGACACATCTACTACGAATAGCAGCATGCGTTTCATACATACCATAGTCGACAAATTTTAATTTTAGTATGGGGATCTTATACTATGCATAAAATGACATTGGAATAGACGCCGATGCCAATGTTGAAACGAAATTGGGCGTTAGACATGTGGTGGTAAACACGGCTATATGTCTGTTTCTATTGTAAAGCGGCTCAGTTTTCCTACTCTCTGCTTTCCTATACTATAATTAAATTTTGGCGAGTACAATATAACAACGTATATAATATATAACTGTTCGGTATTTCGAATGGCGCGTGCGGTATACATTACACATTTTATTACCTGTTTATTTTTGTTGGATTAAAGGTTCAAATTAGTTATTTTAATTTGAACCTTTAATCCAACAAAAGTCCTTCTTACTTCTTTCTTTTATTCCCATAGTTTCGACGTTTCACTGAATACTTATCAACATCTTCTTCTTCTTCATAATAGGATTACCAAATTAGTAGTTCTTTCTTGTTTGTTTTCCTTCAAATACAATAATTATTACATGATTGTAATATGTTTTTTCCCAGCATTTGAGGGAGAAAAGTTGTACTTTACCTCCCTAGGACAGAAAAGTAGATAACATTGACATGATGAAACTGTACATCTTATAATATGTGACATTATTGATAGATGACATTAGTACATTCGACCTAGTCTGAGCCCATTTATGAGATAATTGCTAAATTATTAGGTATTCAATTTCAATTAAACTATTATTAAACACTTTTAAAACGATGCTAACTTGACAGTTCTCAAAAAATATTTGACAGAATAAGCCTACTATCTATCATGTCACTCACAGGTATGTCTTTATTATTTTTAGATATTTAGTTAAAATTGGACTGGCTGGAAAAAAAAATTGTATTCAAACCACGTGAGGAAAGTGGTATTGCAGACCTTGGGCAATAGTATAATATTTGCCCATGGCCTGCAATAGAGCACTTTCCTCCCTTGGTTTGAAATAATAATATACTATATAATTAAATCTACTTACCTATTTTTCCTATTTCATTTATCGTTCGACCAGTTTGATTCTTCTTATTGCCAAAATGATTGTCATGGTTTGTGTGTCTCCCATTATACTATACACTATGTTTGATGTTATGTTGAGTTACTTTATGTTCTTTTATGTTATTATACTTATATATCAAACAACAAAACAATTACTTCATTAAAACTGGACATATAAATGTATACACAAAACTATTCTCTGTAATCTGTTTTCAACTTGTTTTTATTTCTAATATTTTTTTTCTCGTAATTAAATATTTCTAAAAAAAAAATATTGGTTGTTTGTATCACTAGGCCAGAAACTACAGTTTTGCGAGTATTCGTACAAATACGAATACTCGAAAAGGGTTTCTGGCCGTGTGATACACAATATTTTTTTGGCCAACAAATCTTAATTTTGAATTGAAAATAGAAAAGAAATATTGACACTAGGGAGTTGACAGTACAGGTTGGCACACATGTTACATACCTTAGTATTTTGACGTTTCCGAGAATAAATCTTTTCTGTAATTTTCTTTCTAGTTTAATATCTATGTATCAATAATAAGTGCAATGAAGACACCAGTTTATGTTAGCATGGTTGAACAGTAGCTTAATGACAATTTATTACAAGTCTGTCATGTGGAATCTAATGTCGCCAACTTTTAGTCACATGTCTGCCCGTTTTGAAGTACTGCAAAATGAGTGTTTCTGGACGGAGGCGCAAAAAACATTTTTCCTTGTTATTCGAAACTTGTAAAATAATATGACAGCTAAATAAAATAGACCATTTGATTGAGTTTTATTGATATTGCTTTTGTGGGCAAGTGTAGATTAGTTTATCTCGGTATTGTTTTGTTTGACCAGCATATTCAATTGGCATTTTTGGAGTCTATTTTACAAATTTAATCTGTTTTATTTAAATGCTCTATTTTTTTTTTGTAAAACAAAAGCGCGATTAATAACTTAATTTGGGATACTAATTTGTAGTTGGACTCTGAAGATGTGAATAAGTATTCACCGAAAGGTAGCGATGGAAATAGAAAGGAATAAGAAGACAAACACAATTTCCTATTACAAATAAAGGCCAAATGAACATAAGAATAAAACATAAGTATAGTGACAGCAAAAAAAAAATTGATGCGCATCAGTATTGTATCTGTTCATATATAGTTTAGTAGAGTTATATATATTCACAACATATATCTATATTAATTATACTGATCTTTCCTTCATAATTAGGTTAGGATTAGTGAACAAGTAAATATCCTATCACTCCGCACTACAAAAAAATTGATCAATTGAATTAATGAATCAATATTAGGTCTGCGGTTATATAATGGATATATAATGGAGACCCACGTGTTCCCGAAACAATTGTCCCGAATTAATCAAATCTTTTGTAGTGCGGACTGATAGAATATTTACGTATCTACTACTACACTACAATTCCTGTGATATCTTTCGTTAGGATTAGTGATAAGAAAGATGTGGTAAGAAATACTTCTTAATTAGTTATTAATTTAAAATTCTAGTTTATTTAGTACGTACCTTGAAATTATTCTTTCACTACCGGTTTCGATGATATCATTAGCTTTCCTCAGGTGAAATTGAAAATAATTGAATGCAATAGTCAATTAAAAAAATAGAAAAACGGTCAATTTCAGGACAAAAAGCGAAAATAAGAATATTTCGGCACGATGCCACAAGCGAACCTTCTTCTTGCTGTCTTGAAATGATCATTCTTGTAATTTTTTAATTGACTATTAGATTTAATTATTTACTTAATTTATACCTACTAGTAAATGTTGAGAACCTGATCTACTTTCTCAGTAATTTGCCAACGATAATATAGGTAGCATAAGTTTTGCAAATTATAGAGAAAAGATGAAAACATAAATAGTTGGGCCTAAAACTTCTAAATAAGTAAACAGTAACCGGAACTTTGGAACTTGAACCAAACAAAATCCGCGAGGTTCAAAATAACATCTTCAAGAATAATCTGAACTGAATTATTAAATAGATGCCAATTAAAGTACGACTCGCTAAGAAAACTAATTTATGTTTCTATACCATGCAACTATAATAAATATAATAAGTAAAATGCATCGTCAAGTAAATTGGTTAAAAAACAATTAATTTGCAAATTAACAGCTAATTATATACAAATGGCCCTCTTCTGGTGGCGATATAAATATAATGCATTATGTAGCATTCCTAACATTTCACATTTACCTACTATTTTATTTGCGATTTCCATTATTAAGTCGTTAATCACGTCAACTTTAAAACAGACTATTAATATTAATAAAGTTATATTTTCAAATGTTTTCCAGGTTTTCTTCAAGTAAAATTTCACATATAATCTTGTGATTACTAATTGCTTTATTTCTGATACGATCAAGAACCGTAGTAGAATATATATGTATTCTTTTTTAGGTTCTGTGTGCCCGGAAGAAATGTTGCAGAGAATAATTCAGTGATCCTGTATCTGCCATTCGTTCCGTTCTAATGGCAAGAGCTGGAAACCAACCGCAGTGCGTGCTTACATATCTGATAGCGGTGTTGGCATGTCACTGAAACACGCCTACATAGCACCCGCTATGCCGTTATCATCTACTTGCGGCCTCCGCGTTGTATTAACATATGGATATTACACGAATAAGGAAGGGTGCTGCTGCGATTCCATAAGTTCAAATCTTCACTGCGGTTTCACATTATAATGTTACTAATTAAGAAGGATTTGATTTTTGCGTATGTATTTATACTGATACAAAAAAAAATGATAAACACAAAAGAATACCAGTTACTTTTTTAGAAGATCAATAATTCTGCGATAAACAAAAACAAAAAACTTGAGAATGTTTTAAAACTATTGTATTGTATTGTATTGTATTATAGAGACAAATAACCAGTATTATATTTTTCTTATATTCTAGGCTGTATTAAGCAATCTTTTCTTTGTGCATATTGATTAATTAAGAATATGCTGTGGTGTAATTTTGAAAGCTAATACAATTATTGCTTACTAGAAAACAAAGAATTAAATAAAAACACTTGTTAAAAAAATAATGTATTGGGTTTGTTCGCAGAATAAAATCGCCTTATTAATTTTTAAAGATACTTATTAAATTTATCCAACTCTTGTAAATTTGCAGCTTAGTGGAACACTATCCTCCTAATCACGTGTTAGCAAAGTAGAGGAATATAATATTACTGCTGCAGCAGGAAAAGTTCTAAAAATTGTAATAATCTCAATAGCAAACTTTATTCCTGCAAAATGCATTTATCACAATTTGTTCTGTGTCATTTTTTTTAATGATTGTAATGAATAATGCGTTTTCTGATAACTAGTTACTTTTTTCTTAAAAAAAATCATTGTAAAATTAAGTATTCGATTTTTTATTATTATATAAAAAACAAGTTTCATTAAGCACGTTTTAAAAAATGAGTTTTTTAATGAATGACTACTGCAAGTCCATGAAACGTATTTCCTATGCTATATTTTTAATAAAAGAAAAAAAATTTGTTGTTTTGTATACAGTAATTAAAAATTATATACCCTAACATAATTTGCAAAATAAAGATCCACATGGGAGCTTACAAGTTTTCAGTTTTGTAAATTTCACAAAACGAAGTATTGTAAACGTATCTCTAAATTTTCCATAAAACACTTAAATTAAATTGCAAGTAAAGACTTACAAATATATTTGTAGACTTAATATAATACCGCATACGATTATTAACAAATTATATATAATTTATCTTTCTACAGTGCTACATGTAAATAAATTTTAAGCAACGAACTAATCGAGTAGCATAGATTTAGTTCTTTTTAAGAAATCCTGGAAAAATGATTTTTTATAAATTTTAGTGTAAAGCCTTAAATTTTACAAGAAACTGCTTTGTTGAAAGTGTGACCATATATAATTTACTGTGTATATTTATTTCTAAGACTTTAAGAACAATTAGTAGGCTGCAAACAAAAAAGAATGTGCATGTATTAACTCCATAAGGATTCTATGTGTATAGTATATATGTATTTGTATAAGAAGTTACGAGATTAAACAACTAAATGGAAATTAGAAGCTAAAACTATGCAAATATATCCCTAAAATTAATATTCAGCATTTGTCTTTCTTTAGCTGTAAATTGTAAATAATAAAAGCATCATTATTATTTTATGTACTGGATAATGAAAGTTTTAAATGCGAAATTCCAAGCAAAGCAGCAACGGTTCTTCTGAAATTTCTTCAGTTATTAAAGCAAGATTTTTTTGAATTCCTAAAAAAAATAAAAGTTCCAAGAATTTTTTTCATATTATTTTTAGAATAAAATTATATAGCTACTGTCCGGTCTCTCTGCTAAATTATGTGTAAATGTGTTTTTGTTTCTTAAATTAGAATTATAGAAAACTATAAATTATTAATTATTATTAATATTAATAACTATAATCTATCTTCCACATAATTTGCTTCAAGATAATCACTAATAGACTGCACTGACAATTTGATGAAGTATTTTTTTCTATTTTATTTTGCTCTAGTACCGTACTATTTTTCAATACTTTTTTATCAGTGGACCATACTCTTCACCATTCTACTATACCATTAATTGTTTTAAGGTTTCTTTGTAATTGTGTTAAATGTTTTTCTCAGCTTGGTATTTTCTGAAATTATAAGCAAATTGTTCAAGACTGTTGTTTAAGTACATACATGACACATACCAGCGGTACGATTTTGAACTGCTTAAGATGACCATTGTGTTTACAAGGTACACAGTTTACCTAACCTATACTGTAACGTAGTAATAACATCTGACTACCGAATCACTCCGCGCTACATTAGATTTTATTAATTCGAGACAACTGTTTCGGAACACGTGGGCTTTCATTATCAACCGAGGACCGAATGAATTAAGTAAGAAAAAGAGAAGACCTATTACTTAAACATACCGGATCGTCTCTCTCTAAAAAAGATACATACTTACAAATACTCTTCTACGCCTACTTGCCTTTTCAAAACACCAAGAATTAGCGACGAATATGAATCATATTACCCCCATAAATACATCAAAATTGAATGGTGGAGGGTTGCAATTTTCCGATTCAATAAGTTATTTCAGTGTTTTTTCATATATATCTATATGGTTTCGTATGCGTCTAACTCCTTAGATAATTGTATATTTTTCATTAAATCAAAGTTTTCTATATAATCTTACGTCCGGTATCGTTTATACGTGGCGCAACGCTGTATGATTCAAGTCTCCCATAGCAAAACTTGCTATGTGTTCCTTGAACCTAGTTTCAATCATTCAGTCGTCAGTTGATAATAGGAGGCCACGTGTTCCCGAAACAATTGTTCCGAATTTTATATAGATGGAGTGATCGGATATTCATGTATCTATTACCTAATCTAGTTATGGAATTCTTTAAAAATACACAGACACTTACTGGAAATCCTGATTACCTATTATACCAGAATAACAAAAATAAGCGAAGGTTTCAAAATATAAATATAGTATATATATTACACAAATAAAATTATCACAGATAAAAAACTTATGTTATGGTTATTTTGATAAGACAAGCCTGCTTTGGTTTTCTAAACAAGATTTCAGGATAGTTTTAGATGAATGCAGAACTTTTCACTATAGAGCATTCAATACATACTATTGAAACAGTAATCCAACCATTCTAGTGTTAGGTACCAAAACAAACTATTAATGGAAAAAGCATTAGAATTTAAAATAAACAGTATACATCGACAAAAATATTAAGGGTATTTTTGTAGAGAGTTTTAGTAAGCGGGAAGAGTTAACTTACTTCTTTAGTGAAGTTTGTGAGACTTTCCTACACATATGCCACGCATACAGTTTATTTAACCTTACTCTTCGCGTAGTTGTCATTTCCAATTTAAACTGTTTTTTCGTCTAGAGCACTTTATCTGGTCTTTACTTGAATGACTAATGTAGAAGACTGTGTTAGAGGGTAATGTAGATGTAAAATAAGCTATTTTGCATGCATTAGGAAATGTGTCCGGAAACAGATTTTTAGTTTTTTAGTTATATATTTCTATGGTAGCCACAATTTTCATGTACAACCATCAAATGTAAGTAGAACAATATTTAGGAACATAAAAAACATGTTGTAATAAGAATAAAGAATTATGTAACTATATAGAAAATTTCTTAATAAAAAATAAGATATTTTCCTTCTTCTTCTTCCTAAACGGAGTTTTTGATTTCTTGTAACCTTTTTCAAACGCTTCATACCTGCTAGTAGCGTACCTGCAAAAATTCATCACAGTAACGTTTAACGTTACGGTACCGTGATGCTAAAATTGTGTAAAAAATCAGTTATTAAGTAATTAAAAAAAAAACGTTAATCTAGTGCATTTCATTCTTATTAAGAATACTTGTTGACGAAAAAGTCTTCTTTTCCCTGTTTTACAGCAATAACGTCAACACTTGCCTTGATATTTTGTACTTCTTTTTGAATTTGATGCCTTAGATTGTTTAAATCAACTGATATTAAAGCAGATCATTAGCGTAAAATAGAGTAGAATGTGGCTGCACGAGATAATTTTCTCAACTAAACATTCAGTTTCAGCAGGTAAATATAGGAATATCTCAACAATATTTTCTTGGGGATAAACTGTTGAGAAACGATTAGTGATCGATAACCTGATCTAAACCTACTAAAATTCTTTATGGGGTGTTATTTGCAAATCGATGTCTACATCTTTATAATAAATAATTTAAATTATTTAAATCATTCTAATACATATTGTAAATTATCAGCTGGCAATTAATTGATCACTTTAGAGATGGCATTTTAATAATTTCAACGTACTTTTTTTTTTTGAAGTAGAAACTTGTTCATGCAGTTTTGTTTCTTTTCAAAAAGCAAAAATTCTGTGTCTCATATGCGCTAAATTAAAGTGGAAAGACATCCTACTCATATTTAGGTAGAGGATTTATTTTCTTTTTTTGGTAACACGATTTTATATATGTATCTCTCTGTAATTTTGGGAAAATTACAGGTATGTAAAATGTCCTATTCATTTGTTTAGTATTGATTTTTACCATAGCGACTATACGACTAGCTTTTTTTTGTTAGGGGCTATTACACCGATACGCAACCGATTATACTATCAAAATCTCTGTAATTTATATCAAAATGACGTCCAAAGCACGGCTTAATAGGTATTTGAGTTAATATTTCAAGATAGCGATCTGAACCAAGCCGTATCGGCATTGTTGTTCGTGTAGGTATTCGAGTATTAGATATTGTGCTCGAATTTACCGGTATTGTTGTTCGTTTTGTTGGGCTTTAATTAATTACTGTTAGATAAAATGATGAAGTTTAATATGGCGTTCAATCATGCCGCACGCACACCTCTAGACCTAACTACGTCTACAACTTCGATTGTGAAAGACCTCAGCTCTGCACGACGTTTAGCAATAATCACTGCCATTTGTGTTGGATGGCGAATATCCAGATTGGAATTAGTCGGAATGTTTTGTACTCATTTCAGCGTGTCAGTATTAAATAAATCGATAGGTTGTCAATAGATTAAGATTAAAAGCACTAACGTATGTAGGTAGTTGTAATCAGGAAAGTATCATAGCATCTAATGATTTTAATATTTATAAGAAGTTATCCTTAAGCACTAGTTCTTTTCAATTCACTTTGGTGGTAAGTAACAAAAGGAAACTGGAATTCAAAGGTTTGGAAAGAGCAATATAGTAAAAATATCTTGTCTTTTGTGCTTAAAATTATGTTGACGATGTTGAAATGTTTTTATGAACAAATGAGCATTAAAATAATATTAGTACAAACACAAAAATAGTATATTTAATGTTATATAGGTTACATAATAAATATATTATTTAAAATCTGAATAATTTTAAAAGTTACTGGTTTTTATAAAATTTTAACTTTTATTACCGACATAGGCATATAACTCTATTCTATTCTAAACAAACCAGTTTTATTAGAAAAAAGCATCAGGTTATAAGATAATTTAAAAAGTATTATACTTTGTAAGGTTGCAATAAATCTTTTTGAATTCGAAGGTTTTTTGCGAATGTATTTATTTAAAATTCACAGCGCCATCTTTGGTAAAATCGTTCACGTACATATCTAGCGCACCTGAAACTATTCCAGATATCGTTCCCTGAAATAACATTTTCACACGAGATGGCGCACGTAGTGCTATACTAATAAATTGACATAAGCATATTTACAAAATTTTAAATCATACGATTTAAATTTATAGATCTTGCTTTTCCTTATTTACGAGTTGTCCTTTTTAGATAACTTTAGATATAGATAATTTAGGAAATTTAAGAAAGTTTAAATGGATGTACATTTACAACAGAAATAATATGTACAATATAATATAAATATAGAAAATCGTCAAGCAATAAGTCTCAAAGTTATTTTATAATTTTTTTCTCGGTAAAAACAAATATAAAGTCTTTTTAGAGCGGACACCAGCTTAATGAGATTCGTACCCGTCTTAAAAAACAAAAAACATAATTATATCGCCTTTTAAATTGTTTTTAAGGAAAGTAATAGATTGCAGACATTTAACAACAATAGAAAAAGCTGCACCCTCGCGCATTTATAATCTCCTTTCCTCAAAAGCAAGTAGAGCTGATTCTATTTCTAAAAAATATATTTAGAATCAAAGAAAAAGAACTGCATTTGTAATTAAACATCCTTCGTTTAACTCTTTGGTATAACTTACAACAATAATAGTTCACAAATATTTCTATGTTCTTGAGAAAAAAAGAACTTAGAAATGACCTAACTTAATAAAAAGTCGACCATAGCAGATTATTCATCCAAAATAACTCTTTTAGTAAAACATTTATGCTATAAATTGAGGGTTTTTCCAAAAATTTGAGGATGCTTGCAAAATTAATTTAATTATTAATTATTATATAGTAATTATTCAATAACCCGAGGAGTGAAATCTATAAGGTTGTCATGAATATATTCATTCAAAACAATGGAATTAGCTTAGTTGTATATTTTGGAAACTGAGGCTGATATTAAAATTGTTTCTACTGATTTTTTTCTTTCAATTGTTTACAGAACATGCACATGATCTACGCCAGTGTCTGTCAAACTTTTTTCGTTATGATACTGGATGAGGAAAATTTAATTTGCGATTTATGAAATGAAATTCCAACAAAATTAGATACTTTATAAAATAAGGTGAAGAAGGATGCAAGTAATTTTGTCAAAACGCGGCTCTAAAGTAAATGAGGTATCTGTAATTTTTGTGCGAACACTTTATTTATATTCTTTTAAAATAATATATATTAAAGAAAGCTTTATTTATCGTCCAACGAATGAACATGGTAACACTAATATTGTATGGATTGATAAACTCAACAGTTGTGTTGTTAATATACAGCCCACTGAACGTATTTACCATATTTTGCATTTTACATTTTCTGTTCTCACAGGCAAAATTATCTAACTAGTTACCTCTGATTTTAATAAAATATTGCAGAGCAGTGAAAAATAACCTACTTGTGTTTTTTTAACTGGTGATATTCACTTGTAGGGGCAGTCATAGACCCCTGAAGTTCCACTCCTTAAAGCAGATTTTTAATGATATCTTTGGAGTTGGAAAAGATATCGAACTGACTAAAAAGGACAAAT